>DWAA01000040.1:0-30767 GCA_018237865.1 Styx infernalis | reverse complement strand
TAACCCTCAAAGCGTGCTGGTGTTCGTCGGCGGCTCCCTACTCTCCTAACTTGCGACACGGCGTTACGGTTAACGGCGGTTTCCTACGCACATCTCTGGCTGCTATACTGTGCAAATAAACAGTAAACAGGAGTTTGGTGTGGTAAGACGTGCAGGCGCGTCGCGGCTGGAATTTGAAGCCGCGGCGGTATATGAATATCCGGAACATCTCCGCCCCTGGCTTGAAGGGCTACCGAAGGCGCCCGGCATCTACGTTTTTCACGGCGAGAGCGACGTCATGCCGCTGTATATCGGCAAAAGCGTCAATATTCGCACGCGCGTCATGTCCCATTTCCGTACGCCTGACGAAGCCGCGCTGTTAAGACAGTCCCGCCGTATTACGTTTATCCGCACTGCCGGAGAACTCGGCGCGCTGCTGCTGGAAGCGCAAATGATCAAAGAGCAACAGCCGCTGTTCAACAAGCGCCTTCGCCGCAACCGCCAGCTTTGCTCCCTGCTTTTGCAGGGTGAAACGCCGCAGGTGGTGTACGCCAAAGATGTCGATTTCTCAAGCCAGCCTGGGCTCTATGGCCTGTATGCCAATCGCCGTGCCGCGCTGCAAACGCTGCAGGGGCTGGCAGATGAACATCGGCTCTGCTACGGCCTGCTGGGCCTGGAGTCGCTGAATAAAGGCCGGGCCTGTTTTCGCTCGGCGCTTAAACGCTGCGCCGGGGCCTGCTGTGGCAAAGAGACTCAGGCTGAGCATTATACCCGCCTTGCCGCCGCGCTGGAGCAGGTACGCCTGATTTGCTGGCCGTGGAAAAGTGCAGTTGCCCTCGTTGAACGCAGCCCGGAGATAACCCAGTATCACCTTATCGATCACTGGTTTTATCTTGGATCCGTGCAGCGGCTTGAAGATGCAAAAATACGCCGCCAGCCGCCGGACGGCTTTGATAATGACGGCTATAAAATTCTCTGCAAACTGATGCTGAGCGGGGAATATGAAGTGATTGAGCTGGCGTAGGACTCCCCCCCGAAGAGAGGAGTCCAAAAGACTTACGCCGAAGAAGAAGGCAGAAGCTTTGCAATAGCCTCCGGCCAGCCATCGCTACAGCCCCAAAGACGCATTTGCTCAATATCCGGCGCCAGCAGGCGGTCTTTTTCCAGGAACGCCACGCGCTCGCGAATATCCCCGAAGACCTTTTCAAGCGTCGGCGAACTGCGTAGCGGCCTCTGGAATTCAATGCCCTGAGCGGCCGCCATCGCCTCAATGCCTACAACCGCAGCGGTGTTAAAGCACATAGCGCCCAGACGACGTGCCGCATACGTTGCCATGGAAACGTGGTCTTCCTGGTTCGCTGACGTTGGCAGGCTGTCGACGCTGCCCGGATGAGCAAGCGACTTATTCTCGGAGGCCAGCGCCGCAGCGGTGACCTGCGCAATCATAAAGCCGGAGTTAATTCCGCCCTCTTTGACAAGGAACGGCGGCAGCCCAGACAGTCCGGTATCCAGCAGCAGCGCCAGACGACGTTCTGAAATTGCACCAATTTCCGCTACCGCCAGCGCGATAATATCGGCCGCAAAGGCCACCGGCTCGGCATGGAAGTTACCGCCGGATATCACTTCTCCGGTATCGCTGAACACCAGCGGATTGTCCGAGGCGGCATTGGCTTCAATCTGCAGCACACGCGCGGCATGGCGCAGATTATCCAGGCAAGCGCCCATCACCTGAGGAACGCAGCGGATAGAATAGGGATCCTGAACGCGCCCGCAGTGCGCGTGCGAATCAACAATGTTACTGTCGGCGAGCAGTTCAGTGACCGCCGCCGCCACATCAATTTGGCCAGCCTGACCGCGAGCCTGATGGACCCGCGCGTCAAACGGCTTCACGGAGCCCTTGATGGCCTCCAGCGACAATGCCCCCGCCACCAGCCCGGCAGCAAAGACCTTTTCACCTTCAAACAGGCCCCGCAGCGCAAGCGCCGTAGAAACCTGGGTCCCGTTCAGCAGCGCCAGCCCCTCTTTTGGCCCCAGTACCAGAGGCTCAACGCCCGCCAGCTTTAGCCCGTCAACGGCAGAGATCTGCTCGCCGTTAACCCTTACGTTCCCCTCCCCCAGCAGCATCAGCGACAAATGTGCCAGCGGAGCCAGGTCACCAGAGGCGCCCACGGAACCTTTCTCCGGGATAACCGGCATCACGCCCGCGTTGAACAGCGCAATAAGGCTGTCAATCACCAGCAGGCGAACGCCCGAATGCCCGCGCGACAGGCTAATGATTTTACTGGCCATCACCAGCCGAACCACGTCATCAGGCAGCGCTTCGCCAAGCCCGACGCTGTGGGAAAGCACCAGATTACGCTGGAGTTCGGCGAGGTGATCGGTTGCGATGGTGGTTTGTGCAAGCTTGCCAAATCCCGTGTTGATGCCGTAGACCACGTCACCGTGGGCAACAATAGCCTCTACCGTCCCAAGCGCGCGCTCAACGGCGGCGACCGCGTCAGGGTCAAGTCTGAGCAGAACTTTGCCGTGGTAGATCTCGCGCAGGGTGGCCAGTGAAACGGAACCTGGAGTAAGACTGCATAGCTTCTTTTGCGTTGACATGTCAGCATCCTGTTTGCATCGGGTTTTGTCTATATTTGTATATACAACTTAACTATTAAACCAAATAATCCGCCAGCGGGTCATAGGACTTTTTTATCGAACGGTGAGCAGGATCGCGCTTGTGAAATTTATCCAGCACGGGATGCTGTAAAGCATTTACAGGAGAGAACGTTGGATACCAGAATCGTGTCTGAATAGCACTTTCTGATGATAATCAGCAAGAAGAGAGACCATTGCCCGGTGCTGTTGCCGGGCCTCAGGCTACAAATAGGTGATTTCGCTGAACAGCAGCTGGCCTTCATTTTTTAACAACCGCAGCGTATGGCTGCCCTCCTGCCACCAGGCACCCTGGTCAGGGGAAAGCAGCTTATCTCCCAGCTGCCACCCGCCGCTGAGGACATACACTACCCCGCCCCGGGTGCCAAAAGTGGTAAACGTTCTGTCCGCCACGCGCACCTGCGCCCGGCAGCGGTCACGGTGTGTCATCACGTTAAAGTCCATCGACATCCCGCGGGTAAGCTCTGCTTTTACCTGCTGCTCACCGGCAAAGGTAAAAGGCTGATACCGCTTTAGCGTATGCCTGAACGCTTTTCCGCCGTCGAGTACCACCTCACTTCCCTCCAGCAGCGTCATCACCCGGTCGACCTGCGGGAAGACGGGGAATTCACCGTTGTGGGCCAAAGAGGCAATACTGGCACGCCAGTTAAAATCGCGCGTGGCGGGCGGAAAGCAGCATATTTCGCGAGTTTCCCCGGCACCGTTACGCCAAAGGTTGACCGGCACCTTTCGTATATCAAAGAATTCCATCACCACTCCTGAGGACGGGCGACATCCGCACGCCCTGGCAATTGCTCTTTAAATTGAGCGGCGCGCCGGACGGTGGTTTCCGTTCTCAGCGGCCTACTCATCAGTTCTCTGTTTTGTTCGCCGGATCTTTGCCTGGCTCCAGTGTTATCGGCAGCCGCTGACGGTTGCTGTAGCCCTGGTTATATTTTTGTGACAATGATTTAGCGACTTTTTTGTCAGGAAGCAAAGCAAATCTCTTCACCCTGGCGTCGGGCGGCAAAATCTGCGGAGTCAGCTGCAATTTTCTGTGTAAGCTGCTGAAATTGAGTGCTTAAAATGATTTGTCTTACCGGTCTGTCCGGATATTACAGATAAGGAGGGAAATACCATCGGGGAAATCAGGCGAGAAAACGAGAAAACCGCCGGTCCTGTTCACAGCGTACATCGCTATTGTGAACAGGACCGGCGGTCTTAATTGCGTCGCTCAGGCTTACTGAGCTGCTGGCATTTTACCTTCATGCGTTGGGCGTTCTGTCAGACGCTTCTCAAAATTCGCATTAAACTGTTTTTTCTGATCTGCGGTCAGGACGTTGTAGATCTTGTTCTGGGTTTGCAGGTGCGCCAGCATACGCGTTTTGTTCTGCTCTGCCATTTTATCTACCTGCGCCTGAGCTTTAGCCTGGTCGAAACTGTCGCTGGCAATCAGATCGTGCATCGCACGGCGTTCGTCAGCAGACGGGCGCTGCATCTTGCCGCGCTGTTCTTTCATAATGTCTTTGATTTGCTGTTTCTGCGCGTCGGTCAGGTTCAGGTCTTTAAACATCATTTCATGCATCGGGCCACGCATCATTTTATGGTGCATCATCGGCGCATCGGTTTGTGGAGCCGCAGCCGGGGTAGCATCTGCAGCGTGAGCCAGGTTAGCGGCACCCAGAGCCAGGGTGGAAGCGACGAACAGTGCAGTTAATTTACGCATATTTTTTAACCTTCTCTTTTCATTTAATTGACGACTCGCTAAGAACTGCGATGTCGTGTTGACGAGAATGAGTTTACGAGCCTTATCGTCAAGGAGGTCACGGCATCGGTAAAGCATTGAAAGGGTATAAAACAATAATGCATCAATTATGGAGGAAATAAGGATTAAGGCAGGGAAGAGTGCAACGAAATATAACAAGGCAATGATTTTAAAGACAATATGAAGAGTGTACAGTAATTACCCCGATGAGAAAACCCTGTTTCCAGGAATAGTCCGTAAATAAATGCACATGACGAAATGATTAAGCAGCTCAATTATTCAGAGCTGCTTAAAATTTAAATTTCTTCCAGCATTAATCCCGCACGCAACCCCAGCGCGACATCTGGATTAGGGAATAAAACGTACTCTTTTTCTCCGGCGACGATATAACGCCTGTCGCCATCCTCCGCCAGCAGCGTCCCCCGCGGAAACGCGGTAAAATTCTGCGTCTGCCCGGACATATGCAGAACAAACTTCTCTGACTGTCGGGTAATTTGCTGCGCGACCCGGTAGCGCAGCGGCTCCGCTTTCATATCGGGCGCTTCTGCCCCGCTCAATAAAGCGGATATCGCTTCTTTGGTTACCGCAAACTGGCCCAGGTCGTTCTGCCCAAACGGCTGAGCCTTTCCCAGCTCCAGCGTGCAGCTCAGCGCACCGAAATGCTCGCTGCTGAAGTGGCTAAAGGTTCCGCCCGGTTTTTGATGGAACACCAGCGCCTGTAGCCCGGCACAGCCCAGCCACCTCAAAAACGTCTCGCTGTAGGGCAAAGGTCTCGCCGGAAGCACGCCAAACCGTGGATGGTAAGAGCTACGAATGGCGGTATGCATATCCAGGTGCCAGCGGGTTTGCTCTTCACTGCGCGACCAAAATTGCTCGAGAGCATGCTCAAGCCTTGCCGCTCGCTGGGTTTCCACGCTTTCCGGGAACTGCTGCCAGCGGCCGCCAAACATGCGGTTCATGTCGCTGTGGGTATAACGCTTATCAACCCGCAGCGCCGCCGGGTTACCGAAAATGATCATCGTGCGCCACCGTAGCGGTAAGTGCCCCGCAATCAGCCGATCGGTCAGCTGGCTGAGGAGCTCCACCGGCGCCGTTTCGTTGCCGTGGATCCCGGCAGAAATTACCAGCGCCTTCCCCGTCGCCTCGTGCGGCGTCAGCGTCAGAATCCCTTCATCCCACCAGCGCCAGTTGAGGTCATCGTTTTTGCCTGAAGCGTGTTCAGGCGCCATACCGGACAGCGTCTGCGCCAGAAAATCCATCATTATTTTCCCCTATTGCTGGAACGGATACACCGAGCCTAAATCCAGAATACGCGTCAGCTCATCAAGCGCTTCGCGCCCCTCGCGCAGCAGCTGCGGGTCGGCTAAATCCGCCTGAGTCAAACGGTCGCGGTACCAGCGGTCGACCCAGCCATTCAGCGTCATAAACAGCGTATCGTTCATCATCACCGCCGGGTTAACCGCTTTTCGCTCTTCGTCAGTCAGTACCACCCGCAGGCGAAGGCACGCCGGACCGCCGCCGTTGGCCATGCTTTCCCGCAGGTCAAAGACCTGCAGCTCACGGATGGGGTTATCCGCCTCCAGCAGCTGGTTAAGGTAGCGCCAGACGCCGGGATGCTGACGAGACTCTTCCGGCAGCACCAGCGTCATGCCGCCGTCGGCGCGGCTCAGCAGCTGGCTGTTAAACAGATAGGTTGAGACCGCATCGGCAACCGAAACCTGACTGTCCGGCACTTCAATGGCCTTAAAGCCAGTGACCTGTTCACCCAGCCGTCGATAAAGCCCCTGCTGGTCAACAAACGCCTGCTGGTGGCAGAACAGCACCTCACGGTTAGAAACCGCGATGACATCATTGTGGAACACGCCCTGGTCGATAACCGCCGGATTCTGCTGAGCGTAAATCACCCGCTCAGGGCGCACCTGATTCAAGCGCGCAACGGCCTGGCTGGCTTCCAGCGTCTGACGCGCAGGGTAGCGAGCGGGGGCCTGCCCGCTTTTCGAATCCTCTCGCCCATACACAAAAAGCTGCACGCCAGGCTCACCGTATTCGTCGCCTAAACGGTTGTGGTTTGCCGCCCCCTCGTCGCCAAACAGCGCCACCTGGGGCAACGCTCCGTGCACGGCAAAGCGCCCGGTATCGCGGAACATCGCGCGCAGCACGTTTTCCGTCGTCGTCGCTTCGCTGGCACGATGGAATTTATTATTCAGGTTGGCGACGGTGATGTGCACTTTGCCATCCAGCGTATCGGCAGAAGGCGCCACCGTTGCAGCGTTCGCCACCCACATAGATGAAGCCGAGCTGGCGGCAGACAGCAGCTGCGGTGCCTGGCGAGCCGCACGTTCAACAACCTGCTCGTCGCTGCCGCTAAAGCCAATCTGCCTGAGCACGCCGACATTAGGGCGCTCCTGCGGCGCAATCACGCCCTGCGGATAGCCTGCATCCGCCAGCGCTTTCATCTTCAGCAGCCCCTGCTTCGCCGCCAGCTTCGGGTTAGACACGCGAAACTGGTGCTTAGTCGAAGCTTCATTGCCAAACGACAGCCCGGCGTAATGGTGGGTAAGCCCCACCAGGCCATCGAAGTTGGCTTCGCGCGCGCTCTTCATGGCTGCTCCTCGCGGCTAAAATCAAGCCCCGGACTTAGCGTCTGCGGCAGCGCAAAGCTCGTGCTTTCCAGGGAGGCCATCGGCCAGGCACAGTAGTCGGCCGCATACCAGGCGCTGGCGCGGTGATTGCCCGAAGCGCCTACGCCGCCAAAAGGTGCGGTACTGGCGGCGCCGGTTAGCGGTTTATTCCAGTTCACAATCCCGGCTCGCGCTTCCAGCAGCAGCTGGTCAAACTGCTCGCGCGACGGCGAGATTAACCCGCTTGCCAGGCCATAACGCGTGTCGTTGGCCATGCGGATAGCGTCATCAAAGCTGTTATAGCGGTAGATAGCCAGCAGCGGGCCAAACACCTCTTCATCCGGCACGTCTGCGACGCCGCTAAGCTCGACAATGCCCGGCGTCAGTAATGAGGTTCCGGGGCGAATCATTTTCGGCTCCAGCAGCGGCTTACCGCCGCGGGCGATGTGTTCCTGAAACGCGGTCAGCACCCGCTCAGCGGCCTGTACAGAAATCAGCCCACCGATAAACGGCTGCGGAATGGCGTCCCATTCGCCCGGCTGCAGGCGGGAAGAAACTTCAACCAGTCGACGAATAAATGCATCCCCCTGCTCGCCCTGCTTCACCAACAGGCGACGGGCGCAGGTACAACGCTGCCCGGCGGTAATAAACGCTGACTGGATCGCCACGTGGACGGCACCGTCGATATCCTGCGGATCTTCGACGATCAGCGGGTTATTGCCCCCCATCTCAAGAGCCAGGATCTTCTCCGGCTGCCCGGCAAACTGACGATGAAGGTGATAACCGGTACCCGCGCTGCCGGTAAACAGCAGACCGTCGAGATCCGACTGCTGCGACAGAGCCTGCCCGGTTTCCCGCCCACCCTGCACCAGGTTCAGCACGCCGGCAGGAATACCGGCTTCTTCCCAAAGCTTCATCACCTGTTCACCGATGCGCGGCGTGAGTTCGCTCGGCTTAAAGATAATGGTGTTTCCAGCTAGCAGCCCTGGCACAATGTGGCCGTTAGGCAGATGGCCCGGCAGATTGTAAGGGCCAAAGACCGCCAGCACGCCGTGAGGACGATGGCGCAACGTTGCCGCGCCGTCCGGCATCGCGGTGTGCGTTTCGCCGGTTCTCGTGTGGTAAGACTTAATGGAGATGGCAATCTTGTTAATCATCGCGGCCGCTTCGGTCGACGCTTCCCAGCGCGGTTTCCCGGTTTCCTGGGCGATAGTCTCAGTCAGCGCGTTTTTATTTGCCTCAAGCAGCCCGGCAAAACGCTCAACAATCTCCTGGCGTTCGGCAAACGGGCGCTTCGCCCAGCCAGGGAACGCCGCGCGTGCGGCGCGGCAGGCTTCATCTACCTGAGCTTTATCCGCTACCAGCCCTTCCCACAGCAGCGAGCCGTTCACCGGGTTATGCTTTAACAGGGCTTCGCCGCGTCCTGGAATCCAGCATCCGTTAATCCAGTTAGTCATACTTTTTTCTCCTCGGGGCACAGACGCACCACGCGCACTGTGTCGCCGCTGGCGCACTTCAGCGCGTCGACAGTGGCGGCATCAAGAACCAGTTTTTCGCCTTTCGGGTCAGCTTTAATCAGCATAACGCGGAACTGGTGGTAATTTTCATTGGCGACCAGGCAGACCGGCAGTTCGTCGGTTGCGGGCTGGCCAATAGCCACGGTTTGCATGCGGCTTTTGCGGATAGCCCGCACGCGGTCAATGTCGCATTCCAGCGTCGGGCCACCGTCGAAAATGTCGACATAGTTCCGGTAGCGGAACCCTTCGGCCTCAAGCACGGTGCGAGCAGGTGCCGTTTGCGGATGTACCTGCCCAATAACCGCCTGCGCCTCTTTGGAGAGGAAATCGGTATAAATCGGGTGCTTTGGCATCAGCTCGGCGATAAACGCTTTCTGGCCCGTGCCGCACAGATAGTCGGCGCGGGCGAACTCCATAGAGAAGAAACGGTTGCCGAGGCTTTCCCAGAAAGGTGAATGCCCGTGCTCATCGATCACACCGCGCATCTCGGCAACGACTTTTTCGTTAAAACGCTCGCGGAAGGCCGCCATAAACAGAAAACGGGATTTCGACAGCAGATAACCGTTCCCCTCTTTACGCCAGGCCGGATCGAGAAACAGCGTGCAAAGCTCGCTGCTGCCGGTATGGTCATGGCTCAAAAACAGCGTCGGCAGCGCGTTGTAGATATTCAATTCTTTGGAGGCGTGAACCAGCGTGCCAACCCGGTAGTTGTACCAGGGATCGTTCAGCCCAACGGCTACTTCGATAGCGCAAATCCCTACCACCTGGCCGCTGCCGGAATCCTCAAGCACGAATACATAGCCCTGATCGCCTTTCGACAACTCACCCTGCCAGGTCTGCAGCGAGCGTTCGATGCGGTCAGCCAGCGTTTTTTCATCGGCGGGCAGCGAGGTCAGCCCGCCGCCGGTTTTCCCGGCAAGCGCAAGCAGCCCCGACAGATCGCCTCGTTCAACCGGGCGAATAATCATCATGATGCGGCTCCAACGAGGAAGCGTTCACAGGCGCGTTCAAAGCGATCCAGGCCGAGCTGAACTTCCGCCTCGCTGACGATGAGCGCTGGCGCAAAACGCAGCACGCTGGCTCCGGCAATCAGCATCATCAGGCCCTCCTGCGCGGCGGCCTGCAAAATAAGCTTAGCTTTACCCGCATGTTCCGGACGCAGCGCGCAGCCGATAAGCAGCCCTAAGCCACGAACTTCGCTGAACAGCTGATGTTTCTGATTAATGTGGTTCAGACGCTCAACAAACCACTCATGGCGCTGCTTCACGCCGTTCAGAACTTCTGGCGTATTGATGATTTCCAGCACCCGCCCGGCAACCGCTGAGGCAAGCGGGTTACCGCCGTAGGTGGTGCCGTGGGTGCCGACAACCATCACCCTGGCAAAGCGATCGGTAGTCAGCAGCGCGCCAATAGGGAACCCGCCGCCCAGCGCTTTTGCCGTAGAAAGCACGTCCGGCGTCACGCCATAGTGCATATAGGCATACAGCGAACCGGTACGGCCCACGCCGGTTTGCACTTCATCAAAAATCAGCACCGCGTTGTGCTTGTCACACAGCTCACGCAGCCCCTGAAGAAACGCCGGTGTGGCAGGGACGACGCCGCCTTCCCCTTGCATAGGCTCAACGATCACCGCGCAGGTTTCGTCGTTGATAAGATCGCGGGCGGACTGCAAATCGTTAAACACCGCGTGGTTAATTTGCGGAGGCAGCGGCGCAAAATCTTGAGAATAAGCAGGCTGCCCACCGGCCGTGACGGTAAACAGCGTGCGGCCGTGAAACGCATTCTTAAACGCCACGATCCCACTTTTCTGTGCGCCAAAATTGTCGTGAGCGTATTTGCGCGCCAGCTTAAGCGCGGCTTCGTTAGCCTCTGCGCCTGAGTTACAGAAGAACACCTTTTCGGCAAAGGTGGCGTCAATCAGCTGCTTCGCCAGCTTCAGCACCGGCTCGTTGGTGTAGCCGTTACCGGTATGCCAGAATTTTGCTGCCTGCTCTTCCAGCGCTTTACGCATTTCAGGATGGGCATGCCCCAGAGCGTTAACCGCGATGCCGCCGGCAAAGTCGATGTAGTCTTTTCCCTGCTGGTCCCACAGCGTGGAACCCTCGCCGCGAACCGGAATAAAAGGCGCAGGGGCATAAACCGGCATCATCCATTCGTCGAAATGTTGGCGTGTAATTGACTGCGACATAGTGACCCCTCACGGTAAACAAAAGGTTTATTAAATGTTAAATAATTGAGTGTTTGCGCTGTAAATGTAGATTGCAGGCATCGTGCCAGCCAGCGATAAAAATGCATAAACCGGGAAGGGAAACGAAAAATCAATAATTTAAAAACCTCAGTTATTCACACAAAGTGAATAATAAGTGCATAGTTTTGACGTGCCGCCTGATTCGCGACACGAAAACAAGAAATATTATGCAGTGGTAAAATATAATGCTGGAATTGTGATCGCCTTCGGGATTTGCCTGCCATTTTTGCCCCCTTTTTACGCATTGAGATCAATTTTGGTGCAGATGTTGCTTTATTTTTGCTCGTCGGGTGCGCCTATGGCAGCGATTCGCTTCCGCGCAGCAACCTACGCCGTTTTCTGCTACCATCCTGCAACAATTAACCTGACAACCTGGCAGCGACTATGAAATTTGTCTCTTTTAATATCAACGGCCTGCGCGCCCGTCCTCATCAGCTGGAAGCCATCGTAGAACAACATCAGCCGGACGTGATTGGTCTGCAGGAAACCAAAGTCCATGACGATATGTTCCCGCTGGAAGACGTGGCGAAACTCGGCTATCACGTGTTTTACCACGGCCAGAAAGGCCACTACGGCGTGGCGCTGATGACCAAAGAGAAGCCGATCGCGGTGCGTAAAGGCTTCCCGGGCGACGCTGAAGACGCCCAGCGCCGCATCATCATGGCGGAAATCCCTTCGGAGTTTGGCAACCTCACGGTAATCAACGGCTACTTCCCGCAGGGCGAAAGCCGCGATCATGAAACCAAGTTCCCGGCTAAAACCAAGTTTTACCAGGATCTGCAGGACTTCCTGCAGGGCGAACTGCGCCCGGAAAACCCGGTGCTGATCATGGGCGACATGAACATCAGCCCAACCGACCTGGACATTGGTATCGGGGAAGAGAACCGCAAACGCTGGCTGCGTACCGGGAAATGCTCGTTCCTGCCGGAAGAGCGTGAATGGATGGCTCGCCTGCTCGGCTGGGGCCTGGTGGACACTTATCGCCACGCCAATCCGGAAGCGCAGGACAGATTCTCGTGGTTTGACTACCGCTCAAAAGGCTTCAACGATAACCGCGGCCTGCGTATCGATCTGCTGCTGGCAAGCCAGGGGCTGGCGCCGCACTGCGTGGCAACCGGGATCGACTATGAGATCCGCGGCATGGAAAAACCGTCCGACCACGCACCTGTTTGGGCGCAGTTTAAGCGGTAAGGGAAATACTGAAGGTCTACAGATCTTCAGAAAAGGACGGCGAGATGCGGTTTTTCACCCTGACGAGGAGCAAACAGAATGCGTAAAATCCTGTTTTTGCTGCTGGCCACGCTGGTCATTTCGCTGTTAATCCTGCTGCCGTCGGGCACCCTTAGCCTGGCGACGCTGCAGAAATACCACGCCCGGCTCGCGCTCTGGCACGCCGAACGTCCGATGCTGGTCATGGGCGCTTTCTTCCTCGGCTACTTCCTGATTTCCGCACTTTCGATTCCCGGCACGCGCATTATGACGCTGATGGGCGGCGCGCTGTTTGGGCTGATTGAAGGCACCGTTCTGGTCGCTACCGCAGCCGCCAGTGGCGCAACCGTAGCCATGCTGCTGAGCCGCTACCTGCTGCACGACTGGGTGCAGCAGCGCTTCTCCGGGCGAATGGCAAAGATTAACGAAGGTATTAAGAACAATATTACGCAGTGCCTGTTTGCTCTACGCCTGGTGCCCGTATTGCCCTTCTCCATCATCAACCTGCTGATGGGCCTGACGCCCATTTCCACCATCCGCTTTGCGGTGATTACGCTACTCGGCCTGCTGCCGTCCATCGTGCTGTACATCAGTACCGGCCGCCAGCTTAGCCAGATAGAAAGCCTGCGGGACATTGTTTCTCCCGGCATGCTGCTGCTGTTTGCGCTGATTGGCCTGCTGCCGCTGGTTTCCCACTGGCTGATAAAAAGAGCACGCCTTAAAAGCTAAGCCTGCCCTGAGGCGCTTTCGGCTCACTTCATGACCTGGCGCAAGAAGTGGAGGAGTTCAGGCACTTCCGGATAAACACTTCGCTATACTCCACGCCTTTACGGGAGCGGGAGCAACATATCGATGAGCAAGCAAAAGTACTTGATTACGCGTGCGTAGAGTCATCTTCGCCCTACTGGTGACGGCTGTAGCGCTATTTTTCTTCCTGCTTCCGCCAGTCGCGCTAAGCCTGTCAGCGCTTCAACATTCTCAGGCACAGTTTGCGATCTGGTATGCACAGCATCCGGTGCTGGCGGCAGGCGCTTTTTTCTTCTGCTATTTTCTTACTGCGGCTTTTTCCATCCCAGGGGCAACGCTGCTGACGCTGCTCGGCGGCGCGATTTTTGGGCTTGTACAGAGCACGCTGCTGGTCGCCTTCGCCGCAACCGGAGGCGCCACGGTTGCCATGCTCATCAGCCGCTATCTGCTTCGGGACTGGGTGCAGTGCCGCTTCTCACGCATGATGGAGAAGATTAACCAGGGCATACAGCGGGACGGCGGTCATTATCTTTTTGCCCTGCGGCTCGCGCCGGTCTTCCCGTTTGTGCTGGTGAATTTATTAATGGGGCTGACGCCGATGGGCATAATCCGCTATGCCTTAATTAGCCTGCTGGGCATGCTGCCCGCCATCGTGGTATACACCAATACCGGCAGACAGTTAAGCCAGCTGGAAAGCCTGAGCGACATTCTCTCGCCCGGTATGATGCTGATGTTTGCCCTCTTAGGATTGCTGCCGCTGGCCTCGCGCTGGCTGGTAAGGCTAACCGCTAAATAACGCGCTAAGGACACTCTCTTGCAACGCTTTATTCCTGGAATGCGGGCGCTGATGTTTGCCCTGACGCTGGTTGGCTTTAGCGCCGTCACACACGCCCAAAGCTGGCAGGAAATTCGCCAGCAGGCGAAAGGCCAGACGGTTTACTTCAACGCCTGGGGCGGCGATCCCGCCGTCAACGGTTACCTTGACTGGGTCAGCCATGAGGTAAAAAACCACTACGGCGTCACGCTCAAGCTTGTGAAGCTGGCGGACGCGGCCGATGCGGTCAGGCGTATTCAAAGCGAAGCTGTGGCGGGCAGAAAAAACGGCGGCTCGGTAGACCTGCTTTGGGTCAACGGCGAAAACTTTAGCGCCCTCAAGCAGGCGGGTTTACTCAGCGAAAACTGGGCAGCAAGCCTGCCAAACTGGCGGTATGTGGATCTTAATAAACCAGTGCGCGAGGATTTTTCGGTGCCGGTAAACGGCGCAGAAGCCCCCTGGGGTAACGCGCAGCTGATGTTCATTGGCGATAAGCAGCGCACGCCTGAGTTCCCACAGAATGCACGGCAGCTGCTGGCGTTCGCCAAAGCAAATCCCGGCAGGCTCAGCTATCCGCGCCCGCCGGACTTTACCGGCACGGCGTTTCTTGAGCAGCTGCTGATTGTGCTGACCGAAGCGCCGCAGGCGCTGAAAACCGCACCCGATCCGGCGACCTTTGAGCCGGTCACCGCGCCGCTCTGGCGCTATCTCGACCAGCTGCACCCTTACCTTTGGCAGAAAGGCAAAGCCTTCCCGCCGACGCCAGCGCGAATGGACCGCATGCTGGCCGACGGTGAGCTGCTCCTTTCCATGACCTTTAACCCGGCGCACGTGGACAATCTGATTGCCCGCCGCCAGCTTCCCTCGTCGGCAGTCGCCTTTGGCTTCCATGAAGGCATGCTGGGTAACGTGCATTTTCTGGCTATCCCGGCCAACAGCGGAGCAAAAGCCGGTGCACAGGTGGTTGCCAATTTCCTGATGTCACCGGCAGCACAAATTCGCAAAGCTGACCCGGCGGTATGGGGAGATGCGAGCGTACTGAATGGAGATGCGCTGCCGGAAAGCCAAAAAGAACGGCTACAAAAGCTGATGCCAAAAAGCCAGCGCCCGGTTCCCTTCCTTGCCGAACCGCACGCCGCCTGGGTCACCGCAATTGAACAGGCCTGGCTTCAACGCTACGGATCCCGATGAGCCGCAGCTTTACGCTTGCCGGATGGCTAGCGGCGGGGCTCGTTTTCATCCCTGTGCTGCCGGGGCTTGCCCTGATGGTTCCTCCGTTACTGACGGATGAACCCTGGCTTGCCCTCTGGCGGGACTCACAGTGGCCCGAAGCCTTACTTGCCACGCTTGTTTCAACCCTTATCAGCGCCGGCGGCGCATTGCTGCTGACGCTGATAATTATCTGCGGCCTGTTTCCCGGCGAGCGTTGGCAGCGCTATCTTCGACGTCTTCCGCTGCTGCTGGCCTTGTCACACGTTGCTTTTGCCAGCGGCTTTTTCTTTTTGTTCTCAGACAGCGGCTGGCTGGCGCGCCTTCTTAACCTCTCACTGCCGCCGGATAACTACGGCGTAGCCCTTGGGATGATGCTGGCGCTGAAGGAGGCCTGGTTTTTACTGTGGTTCTCAGCCGCACAGCTTCAAAGCGAACCATTGCGCCAGCAGCTAACGCTCGCCAGAACGCTCGGCTACGGCGAGCTTCAATCGCGCATACTTGTGCTCGTACCGCAGCTTCTGCCTCGCCTGGGCTGGGCGCTGGTAGCCGTAGTCGCCTACAGCCTGTCCGTCGTGGACAGTGCGCTGATACTGGGTCCCGGAAATCCCCCGACGTTTGCCGTACTGGCCTGGCAATGGCTAATGGACAGCGACATCGCCCGCCAGCATAAGGGGCTGGCGGCATCCTGCCTATTGCTGCTGGTGCTCGGAGGCATTGTTATTTTCGGGCGCGTGGCCTGGGCGCTGATAAAGCAGCGCAGCGCGCAGTTCTCAGGAAAACGCCATCGACTGAGTATCACCGTCGTTGGCGAAAGCGTCAGCCGGGCGCTTTCACTGTTTGCTTTCGCGACTATCCTGGTGCTTGTTATCTGGTCTTTCGCCGAAGGCTGGTTTTACCCCGCCATGCTTCCGGAAAACTTTACCCTTAGCGGCTGGCGGCTGGCAGAACCTGCGCCGCTTTGGACTGGCCTTATTGCTGGGCTTATCAGCACCCTTCTCGCTCTGCCCATTGTGCTGCTTTGGCTGCAGGGTTGCCCTCGCCGCTACGATGGCTGGCTTTTTCTTCCGCTTTTGCTTCCCGCGCTGCCGCTGGCCGTGGGACAGTACCAGCTGCTGCTCAGGCTCGACCAGGAAGGGACATGGCCCGCGCTTATCTGGAGTCATCTTTTATGGGTCGTCCCCTATACGCTGCTGATCCTGAAGCCCGCCTGGCAGCAAATCGATCCGCGCCTGGTGCTCACGGCGCGTACGTTCGGCTGGTCGCAGGTAAAAGTTCTCTGGTGCGTTAAAGTCCCGCTGCTTATTCGTCCGCTGCTGGCGGCGCTGGCGGTCGGTTTTTCGGTGAGCATCGCGCAATATTTGCCTACGCTTTATGCCGGGGCGGGCCGCTTTGCCACCGTGACCACGGAAGCCGTAGCGCTCAGCAGCGGCGGGGATCCGCAGCAGTTTGCCCTCCAGGCACTGCTGCAAATGCTGCTGCCGATGGGGATGTTCATCATCACGACCCGGCTTGGCCGCCTGGCTGGCGTCTACAGAAAAGGATTACGTTAATGCTCAGCGTGAGGAACTGTTCAATACTGCGCGACGCCAAGCCGATGCTGGAAAATATCAGCTTCGATATTCCGCCCGGAGGCGTAGTGACGCTGATGGGGCCGTCCGGCGCGGGAAAATCAACATTCTTAAACTGGATGATCGGTGATTTACCGACTGCGTTTAGCGCAAGCGGGACGCTGCTGCTAAACCAGCGTCGCCTGGAATCGCTGCCCGTTGAACGGCGTCGTATCGGCATCCTGTTTCAGGACGCGCTTCTGTTTCCACACCTGAACGTTGGGCAAAACCTGCTGATGGCGGTACCGGCCAACATCAAGGGACGCCCGCAGCGGCAGCGCCTTGTCGCAGAGGTGCTGGAAAATGCCGGGCTGGCAAACTATGAGCGCAGAGACCCGGTAACGCTTTCCGGCGGCGAGCGCGCACGAGTCAGCCTGTTACGCTCCCTGCTTGCCGAGCCTGAAGCGCTGCTGCTGGATGAGCCCTTTTCCAGACTGGATTTACCGCTGCGCCAGAGTTTCAGGGAATTTGTCTGGCAACAGACAATCCGCCGCAGTCTGCCTGTGGTCATGGTGACCCACGATGCACAGGATATCCCCGCAAGCAGCCAGGTTATTAGGCTTTAGCCCACCGAACATGAGATATCGCAAAGAAGCCAGAACGCACGGTGACTAAACTGTCGGCTCTTTTGCTATCATTCAGGTATTAGATGAAACGTGTTTCTCAGTTAACCACCGCCCTGCTGCTTGCCGGGCTGTCCCATGTTACTCTTGCCGCCACAATACCTGCTGAAATGAACCTTTCAAGCGTAAAAGCCGAAAATGGCGTGACGATCGACACCCGGCCAAGCGCGTTTTACAACGGCTGGCCGCAAACCTTAAACGCCGTCGGCGGCCATGAGCCTGCCGCGCTGAATCTTTCTGCTTCGTGGCTGACGCTGATGAACGACGAGCAGCTGGGTGAGTGGGCCAAACAGCATCAATTGAACAAAGCCGGGCTGATTGCGCTCTACGGCGATCGCGCTCAGGCCGTTAAAGCTCGTTTAGAAAAGCTGGGCTTTACCCGGATTGCAATGCTGACGGACGGGCTGCAGGATCCCTCCCGCCTGCAGAAACTGGCGCACTTTGAGCAGCTTGTTTACCCACAGTGGATCCACGATTTACAGAACAAAAAGCCGGTCACAGCTGCACCGGCAGGAGACTGGAAGGTCATCGAGGCTGGCTGGGGCACGCCGAAAAAGTATCTTATTAGCCATATTCCCGGCGCGGGCTACATCAACACCGAAGAAGTTGAAAGCGAACCGCTGTGGAATAAAGTGTCGGACGACAAGCTGAAAGACATGCTAGCGAAACACGGCATTCGGCACGATACCACGGTGATTTTATATGGCCGTGACGTCTATGCTGCGGCACGCGTGGCGGCGATTATGCTGTATGCCGGAGTGAAAGATGTGCGCCTGCTAGACGGCGGCTGGGTAACATGGAGTGCGGCGGATTTGCCCGTGGAACGAGGTCTGCCGCCACAACCTGCTACGGCTGACGATTTTGGCGCGCCAATCCCTGGCCAGCCGCAGCTGATGCTGGACATGGAACAGGCGCGCGCGCTGCTGCACCGCAAAGATGCTTCTCTGGTCAGCATCCGTTCCTGGCCGGAATTTATCGGCACCACCAGCGGCTACAGCTACATCAAGCCAAAAGGCGAGATTGCGGGCGCTCGCTGGGGCCATGCGGGCTCTGACTCCACGCATATGGAAGATTTCCACAACCCGGACGGTACCATGCGCACCGGGGACGATATCGCCGCAATGTGGAAAACCTGGAATATCACCCCCGATCAGCACGTTGCTTTCTACTGCGGCACCGGCTGGCGCGCTTCCGAAACGCTGATGTACGCCCGGGCAATGGGCTGGAAGAACGTCGGCCTGTACGACGGGGGCTGGTACGAATGGAACGCGGATCCGAAGAACCCTGTGGTTAGCGGCGAGCGCAAGCCGAACTGATTCTGGCTTGAGGATTACGCCCCTCTCCCCAAAGTGGAGAGGGGATAAATAGCACGCTCCTTCGCCCTTTAGGGGGAGGAGTTTCAATCTGCTGATTTCTCCAGCCTTTTTAACGTATTATATCCACCCCAGACGCGGTTCAGCGTCGTCAGCCAGCACAGCCCGCCGAAGACCCACGCCAGCCAGGCAAACCCACCGGGGAACAGGCAGCCAAGCACAAACAGCAGAATAGTCTCCGTGCCTTCAGTCAGCCCGCCCAGATAATGAAATGACTTATGGGCATAGCCCGGATTGGCAATGTCGTGCTTCTGCGCCAGGGCAGCAAACGCCAGAAAGCTGCTGCCGGTGCCGATAAACGAAAACAGCAGCCACGCGCCGGGAATCGCATTCTGCGACGGGTCAGCGAGAATAAAACCAAACGGTACGAGGGCGTAAAACAGAAAATCCAGCGCGATATCGAGAAAACCTCCGGCGTCGGTTAACCCTCTTCGCCTCGCCAGCGCGCCGTCCAGGCCATCAAGCAGGCGGTTAAGCACAATGGCGATCAGCGCAAGGCTATACCACTGCAACGCCAGAAAAGGCAGCGCCAGCACGCCGATGGCGAACCCGGCCAACGTCAGGCGATCCGGCGTGACCGTGGGTTTATCCACGGCGCCCGCCAGGTGGTTTAGCAGGGGCTTGATGCGCGGGTGAAGATAGCTGTCGAACATCTATTTTTTCCCGTCCGTCGGGCATAGTCCCTGGGAGGGAATGTCCAGCGCGGCGTTAAAGCGAGCCGAAAGGTTTTGAAAAGCAATCAGGGCGGTGAGTTCGGTCAGCGCCTGGTCGTTGAAATGCTGCTTAAGCGTCTGTTTAAGTTCGTTGGTCACCCGCGGCGGCGTGGCAGTCATCGCTTCGGCATAGGCCAGCGCGGCCTGCTCTTTCTCGCTAAACCCCGGCTCGCTGCGCCAGTTCGCCACGGCCAGCACTTTCGCCATCGATCCACTGCGTTCAGCAAGGCGCAGGCTGTTAGCATCGATACAGAATTCACAGCTGCACTGCTGCGACACTCTGGTCATCACCAGCGAGCGGGTGACCGGGTCGACTTTTGCCCGGCGTCTTTCCAGAAAACCGACAAACAGCGCCACCAGCCAGAATAAATAGGGCAGCCTTCCCCACCAGCGGGTCGGGTTCAGCACTGCGCCAAAATGCTTTTCCTGCATCGCCACAATCGGGCGCAGGTTTTTTGGCAGTGCTTTTAGGGGCGCAATCCAGGGCGCGCGTTTCGTTTCCATCGTTCAGTGACTCTTCTGATCGCGTGTGATGGCGGGTATTATGCCACGCCAGCCCCACGAAGAATGGACACCAATGCTAAAAAACCTTGATGTTGTCGCGGCTATTATTGAGCGTGAAGGAAAAATTTTGCTGGCCCGCCGCCCGGAAGAAGGCGATCAGCCCGGCCTGTGGGAATTTCCCGGTGGGAAGGTGGAAGCGGGAGAAACGCAGCCGCAGGCGCTGGCGCGAGAACTACGGGAAGAGCTGGGAATTACTGCGCAAATCGGCGGCTACGTTGCCAGTCATCAGCGCGAGGTTTCCGGCAGAGCGATCCATCTTCACGCCTGGCACGTCGAAATATTTAGCGGCGAGTTAATCGCCCATTGCCACAGCGAGCTGGTTTGGTGCGAGCCGCCGGAAGCGTTTAGCTTTGCCCTCGCCCCGGCGGACGTCCCGCTGCTTGAAGCCTTTATGGCTTCACGCGACGCCAGACCAGCGGATTAGTCCCGAGGACTTTTTCGTCGCGCTGGCACTGTAGCAGAATGCCTTCGCTTTTTACGACAGCCCCTTCCGAGTAGTTTTTGTTTTCATAAATACAGCACTGGTTGCAGGGCGGTGTCTGCTGCTGGTTGCTATTGGTAAACACCTCCGGCGGCACCATCACGTCAACGTCAGGCTGACGGTGCTGCACCGCTATCGCTGGCAGACTCATCATTAGCACCGCGGCGGCGGCGAGCAGGCTTTTTACTGGCATCATCACTTCCCTCTTTTTTGGCCCAACGTTTTGCTTTTTTTCCGTCATCCTGGGCTTTGATGCCCTTAAATGCATGGCGCACCGGCGTGGTTCGTGCCTGATGAATCAGGTCATAAAGCGTTTGCACCAGCGGCTGCATAAAATCCTGATAGCGGCACTGCTTTTCGCTGATTTGCGTCAGCGTTGACTCCCAGTGCGCGGTCATATCCGGCCTTGCGGCCAGCTCCGGCAGCGAGTGGATAAGCGCCCGCCCGGCGTCCGTAGAATGAATATAGCGCCCTTTTTTGACCAGAAAGGCGCGTTTGAATAACAGTTCGATGATCCCGGCTCGGGTCGCTTCCGTCCCTAAACCGTCCGTCGCACGCAGGATCTTTTTCAGGTCTTTATCCTGCACAAAACGCGCAATCCCGGTCATCGCTGACAGCAACGTCGCGTCCGTAAAATGGCGCGGCGGCTGAGTTTGCCGCTCAACCACTTCACCATGCTCACACAACAACTCGTCACCCTTTGCCACAACAGGCAGCGGCGTACCGTCGTTTTCCTCATCGCGCTCTTTGTTGCCAAGCAGCGCGCGCCAGCCTGCCTCAGCAAGGAAACGCGCTTTGGCAATAAATTTGCCTCCGGCGATATCCAGATCGATGGTGCATTTGCGGAACACCGCATCGGCGCAGAACTGCATTAAGTATTGACGGGCGATCAGGCCATAAACTTTAGCCTCATTTTCACTTAATGAAATAGAAGAGCTGCGGGCGGTAGGAATAATGGCGTGGTGCGCGTCGACCTTTTTGTCATCCCAGCAGCGATTACGCAGGTCGGCATTCACGGCCGGCTGCGGCAGTAAATCCGGCTGATGTACGCTAATAGCGTTCAAAACCGCGTGGCGTCCGGCAAAATGCTCTTCCGGCAGGTAGCGGCTGTCGGAACGCGGATAGGTTATCAACTTATGGGTTTCGTAAAGCTTCTGACAGATATCCAGCACGTTCTGAGCGCTCAGACCAAAGCGTTTTGCCGCCTCAATTTGCAGGCTGGAGAGCGAAAACGGCAGCGGTGCGATTTCCGATTCCCGCTTATCATTATAGGCAGTTACCAGCGCAGGATGGCCGTTAATGCGCGCAACAACGTGCTCTGCCAGCTTGCGGTTCAGCAGGCGCCCTTCTTCATCCTGATGCGGCTCGCACGATTCGCTTGGCTGCCATACGGCGATAAAGCGCTCGTCGGCAGGCGTCACGATATGGGCTTTCACTTCGAAATAATCTTTGGCGACGAAGTTTTCAATCTCTTCATCACGCCGTACCACCAGACCGAGTACCGGCGTCTGCACCCGGCCGACGGAGAGCACGCCCTGGTAGCCCGCATTGCGCCCGAGAATAGTGTAGGCGCGGGTCATGTTAATTCCGTAAAGCCAGTCGGCGCGGGCGCGGGCCAGCGCCGAAACGCAAAGCGGAATAAATTCACTGTTGGCCCGGAGGCGAGAAATTGCTCGCTCCACCGCCTGCGGATTGAGGTCATTTATCAGGCAGCGCTGCACCTGCTGGCGCTTTTCCGGCGCCAGCTGAAGATAGTCCAGCACCTCGTCCACCAGCAGCTGCCCTTCGCGATCCGGGTCACCGGCGTGAACCACTTCGGTGGCCTGAGTCAGCAGCTTTTTAATGGCGTTAAGCTGTTTCGTCACCGACGGGCGCGGCTGTAGCTGCCATTTTTCCGGCACGATGGGTAAGTCAGCCAGGTTCCAGCGGGCATAGCGCCCATCATAGGCGTCCGGCTGCGCCTGCTCGAGCAGGTGGCCGATACACCAGGTCACCACCTGACCATTGCCGCATTCGATAAACCCGTCGCCGCGGCGATGGGGCTTAGGCAGCACGTCGGCAATCGCACGTGCAAGGCTGGGTTTTTCCGCAATAAACAGCCGCATCGAATTAACGGATCTCAATCATTGGGCGACCCGCACGGGCGTCTCTGAGCTCCCCGATTGGGCTGAGATGAATACCGTTACGCTCAGCGACGGCAAAAACGTCGGCTTCCGCGTCAGCGCGCACCGCCAGCAGCAGGCCGCCGGAGGTTTGCGGATCGCACAGCAGGTTACGCCATGCCTCAGGCATCTCGCCGATCAGCTGGCCGTAGCTTGCAAAGTTGCGGGAAGTGCCTCCCGGCACGCAGCCCTGCTCAATGTAGCTCTCAACGCCCGGCAGTTTTGGCACGCATTCATACCATACTTCCGCCTGGACTCCCGCGCCTTCGCACATTTCGCACAGGTGGCCCATAAGGCCAAAACCGGTCACGTCGGTCATCGCGGTCACGCCGGCAATGTCGGCAAACTCGGCGCCGACTTTGTTTAGCTGGCACATGGTTTCAGCCGCCAGACCGTTGTGCTCCGGCTTCAGGAGAGACTTTTTCTCGGCGGTAGTCAGCACGCCAATACCCAGCGGTTTGGTGAGGAACAGCTTGCAGCCAGCTTCGGCGGAGCTGTTTTTCTTCACTCGCTCAGTGGGTACAACACCGGTCACGGCGAGGCCAAAAATAGGCTCTGGGGCATCAATCGAGTGGCCTCCGGCCAGCGAAATACCTGCCTGCTGGCAGACATGGCGGCCGCCCTCAATCACCTCTCGGGCAATTTCCGGCGCCAGCGTATTGATCGGCCAGCCCAGAATCGCGATTGCCATGATCGGTTTGCCGCCCATGGCATAAATGTCGCTGATGGCGTTGGTCGCCGCGATGCGGCCAAAGTCGAAAGGATCGTCAACTATCGGCATAAAGAAGTCGGTGGTGCTGATGATGCCGGTGCCGTTGCCCAGGTCGTAAACCGCCGCGTCATCGCGGGTTTCGTTCCCCACCAGCAGATTTGGATCGACAAACTTCGCCTGCTCGCTGTGCAAGATGGTCTCTAAAACCTTCGGGGAAATTTTGCAGCCGCATCCGGCGCCGTGGCTGTACTGGGTCAAACGAACGGTTTGCTTCATGGACATCTCCTTTCTTTGCCAAATTCTGTACCCAATATGGTAGCGCTCAAACGCCTCAGTAGTAAGTCTGACTGTCCTAAATCGCGTGTCGTTGCTCACTATGCAGGCAATACGGAAGTTTTGTGAGGCCGTACCGCATTTTGTCGATCTGCACTTTTACTCGAATATGACAGAAATGTTACAACCTTCAGGCAACTCACTGGATAACTCACGCTAGTAAGGAATAACAATGAAAAAACGCGTAATTGCTTTCTGCATTGCCGGCCTGTTCTCCTCTGCGGCCTTTGCTCTTGCCCCTTCGGGAAATGACGCCACCACCAAACCTGATCTCTATTACCTGACCAACGCTCAGGCCATCGACAGCCTGGCGCTGCTGCCACCGCCGCCGGAAATCGGCAGCATTGCATTCTTAAATGACCAGGCGATGTATGAGAAAGGCCGCCTGCTGCGCTCGACCGAACGCGGAAAATTAGCCGAAGAAGATGCCAACCTTAGCGGCGGCGGCGTGGCTAACGCCTTCTCCGGCGCGTTTGGTTCGCCGATTACCGAGAAAGATTCGCCTGAGCTGCACAAACTGCTGACCAACATGATTGAAGATGCCGGCGACCTCGCCACTCGCGGCGCAAAAGAGAAGTACATGCGCATTCGCCCGTTTGCCTTCTACGGCGTGCCGACCTGCAATACCAAAGAGCAGGACACGCTGTCGAAAAACGGCTCCTATCCTTCCGGACATACCTCAATTGGCTGGGCAACCGCGCTGGTGCTGGCTGAGATCAACCCACAGCGTCAGAACGACATCCTGAAGCGTGGCTTCGAACTGGGCCAAAGTCGCGTGATTTGCGGCTACCACTGGCAGAGCGATATTGATGCCGCGCGCGTAGTGGGCTCCGCCGTAGTGGCAACGCTGCATACCAATGCGGCCTTCCAGCAACAGCTGCAGAAAGCGAAAGATGAGTTTGCGAAACGGCAGAAAAAATAAGCAGTGAAGTCCCTGCCGGGGATAGGCCCGGCAGGATGACGTCCAATCAGAAGTGAGATACGAACGCTGACGTGTCAGGCGTACTGATAGTGGTGGAAGCTTTAAGCTGCGGCGTACCGAGGTAGAGGAAGCCCACCACTTTGTCCTGCTCACGACCGCCCAGCCCTTCACGAACCATATCATTTTCGGTCCATGCGCCGCTGCGCCAGATGCCGTTAAAGCCCTGAGCAACCGCCGCCATCTGCATCGCCATCACCGCACAGCCTGCGGAAACAACCTGCTCCCATACCGGCACTTTATGATTAGCGTCGCAATGCGCGACAACGGCGATGATTTGCGGTGCGCGAAACGGCGAAGTACGCGCCTTCTCAACGCTCTTTTCATCCATACCGGCCGCAATGGCCGCTTTTTCTAACAGCCGGGCAAAGCGCTCGCGGCCTTCCCCTTCGATAACGATAAAGCGCCACGGCTGGAGCGTACCGTGGTCCGGGGCGCGCATACCGGCGCGCAGGATATTCTCCAGCACGTCCCCCGCCGGTGCGGGTTCGGCCAGGCGGGACGCGCTGCGGCGGTTAATCAAAAGTTCAAGTGCATCCATTTTAAAGCCCCTTACTGACATGAAATAGCTGGCAAAGCGCGAAGGTTGTCACCAGCCTGTTAAATGATTTTCATTCACAAAATTAACACAGCCGTAGTTTTTGTTACAGCGTCGCCCCGATTTCCTGCTGACATTTCCTCGCCCTCTCTTTAGGATAGCCTTTACTTTCGCCGCTTTAGCCAGCTCATTGCGGCGTGCGGGTAATACCCCTATTGAAGGTTATGGAGAAAACATGCGCACCATTGGGCGATTTATTAGCGGCTTTTTTAAGTGGACCTGGCGTCTGCTTAACTTTATTCGGGAATTTATTCTCAACTTGTTCCTTATTCTGCTGATCCTGGTCGGGGTTGGTATCTGGATGCAGGTAAAAAGCACGCCAGCGGAGCCTGCTCGCGGTGCGCTGCTGTTGGACATCACCGGCGTGGTGGTCGACAAACCGTCGGTCAGCAATAAGCTGGGCGTGATTGGCCGTCAGCTGGTTGGTGCCAGCTCTGACCGCCTGCAGGAAAACTCCCTGTTTGATATCGTCGATGCTATTCGCCAGGCGAAGGACGACCGCAACATCACCGGCATCGTGCTTGACCTGAAAGATTTCGCCGGTGGCGATCAGCCTTCCATGCAGTACATCGGTAAAGCGCTGCGCGAGTTCCGCGACGGCGGCAAGCCGGTTTATGCGATGGGCGACAGCTACAACCAGAGTCAGTATTACCTGGCAAGCTTTGCCAACAAGATTTGGCTCTCGCCGCAGGGCATGGTTGACCTGCACGGCTTCGCCACCAATGCGCTGTATTACAAAACCCTGCTGGATAAGCTGAAGGTGTCTACTCATGTCTTCCGCGTCGGTACCTATAAGTCTGCCGTTGAGCCGTATATCCGCGACGATATGTCCCCTGCCGCGCGCGATGCGGACGGCCGCTGGATTGGCGAGCTGTGGCAAAACTACCTGAACACCGTGGCGGCCAATCGCCAAATCACCGCTCAGCAGGCGTTCCCTGGCGCGCAGGCGCTGCTGGATAACCTGCAAAAATTGGGCGGCGACACTGCAAAATACGCCCTCGACAACAAGCTGGTTGACGAACTGGCAAGCAGCGCGGTCGTGGATAAGGCGCTGGTGAAACAGTTCGGCTGGAGCAAGGCGAACAAAGATTTCAGCTACACCAGCATCTACGACTACAACGTGAAAAAACCGGCGGAACAAGGCGACGCTATCGCGGTTATCTTCGCGAACGGCGCAATCATGGACGGTGAAGAAACCCCGGGACAGGTCGGCGGCGACACCACGGCGATGCAGATTCGCGAGGCGCGTCTGGATCCGAAGGTGAAAGCTATCGTCTTCCGCGTAAACAGCCCGGGCGGCAGCGTAACGGCGTCCGAAACCATCCGTGAAGAGCTTGTCGCTGCGCGTGAAGCCGGGAAGCCAATCGTGGTGTCAATGGGCGGCATGGCGGCATCCGGCGGCTACTGGATCTCCACCCCGGCGAACTACATCATTGCCAACCCAAGCACCCTGACCGGCTCGATTGGTATTTTCGGCGTCATTAACACCGTCGAAAACACCCTCGATGCGATTGGCGTGCATACCGACGGCGTGTCAACGTCGCCGCTGGCTGACGTGGCCGTGACCAAAAAGCTGCCGCCGGAAGTTCAGCAGATGATGCAGCTCAGCATCGACAACGGCTACAAGCGCTTTATTGGCCTGGTCGCCACGTCCCGCAACAAGACGCCTGAGCAAATCGACCAGATTGCGCAGGGTCACGTCTGGACCGGCGAAGATGCTAAAGCTAACGGCCTGGTCGACAGCCTGGGTGACTTTGACGATGCCGTCGCCAAAGCCGTAGAGCTGGCGAAGCTGAAGAGCTGGCACCTGGCGTTCTGGCAGGATGACGCGACCTTCACCGACATGGTCTTTAACGCCATGACCGGCTCGGTTCGCGCCGCGCTGCCGCAGGCCATTCAGGCTTACCTGCCCGCCCCACTGGCCGACGCCGCGCTGGCAGTCAAGGCCCAGAATGACAAGTTCGGCACGATGAACGATCCGCAAAACCGTTACGCCTTCTGCCTCACCTGCGGCGAAGTGCGTTAATTTACTCAAATGAAGCAAAGCCCGGTTAAACCGGGCTTTTTTTTTCCGCCATCCTCTCTATACTCTGCCGCAAATACAGAAAGCGTTGAGCAATCCCATGCAAAAGAAATCCATCTACGTTGCCTACACCGGCGGTACCATCGGTATGCAGCGTTCCGAGCACGGCTATATCCCGGTTTCCGGCCACCTGCAGCACCAGCTGGCTCTGATGCCCGAGTTCCATCGCCCGGAAATGCCGGACTTCACGATCCACGAATACAACCCGCTGATGGACTCTTCGGACATGACGCCCGAAGACTGGCAGCACATTGCCGACGACATTAAAGCCCACTACGACGAATACGACGGCTTTGTGATCCTGCACGGCACCGACACTATGGCATTCACCGCGTCGGCGCTCTCGTTCATGCTGGAAAATCTCAGCAAGCCGGTTATCGTCACCGGCTCGCAGATCCCGCTGGCGGAGCTTCGCTCTGACGGTCAAATTAACCTGCTGAACTCGCTGTACGTGGCGGCGAACTACCCGATCAACGAAGTCACCCTGTTCTTCAACAATCGCCTGTACCGTGGGAACCGGACCACCAAGGCCCATGCCGACGGCTTTGATGCCTTTGCTTCCCCTAACCTTGCACCGCTGCTGGAAGCCGGGATCCACATCCGCAAGCTGAATACGCCGCCAGCCCCGCACGGTGACGGCGAGCTGATCGTTCACCCGATTACGCCGCAGCCGATTGGCGTGGTGACCATCTATCCGGGGATTTCTGCGGATGTGGTAGGCAACTTCCTGCGCCAGCCGGTAAAAGCCCTGATCTTGCGCTCCTACGGGGTGGGCAACGCCCCACAGCAGGGCGCGTTCATTAAAGAGTTGCAGGAAGCGAGCGCACGCGGCATCGTGGTGGTAAACCTCACGCAGTGCATGTCCGGCAAGGTGAATATGGGCGGCTATGCCACTGGCAACGCGCTGGCCCAGGCCGGCGTCATCAGCGGGTTCGATATGACGGTGGAAGCTACGCTAACTAAGCTCCACTACTTGCTGAGCCAGGGGCTGGACGCCCTGGCAATCCGTAATGCTATGTCGCAGAACCTGCGTGGCGAACTCACTCCCGACGAATAAGGAAAGGCCATGACGCAGCGCGCTTTATTGCTGATTGATTTGCAGAACGACTTTTGTGCCGGTGGCGCGCTTGCCGTGCCTGAAGGCGACAACACGGTGGACGTGGCAAATCAGCTTATTGCGCTGTTTAAAGCGCGTGGCGATAGCGTGGTGGCCAGCCAGGACTGGCACCCGGCCAGACACGGCAGCTTCGCCAGCGTGCAGGGCGCAGAACCTTACACGCAAGGGGTACTTGACGGGTTGGCGCAAACCTGGTGGCCCGATCACTGCATTCAGGGCAGCGAAGGCGCACTGCTTCACCCGCTGCTGAGTGCCTCAGGCATCGATAAAATCGTCTACAAAGGCCAGAATCCGTCGATCGACAGCTACAGCGCGTTTTTTGATAACGGCCACCGGCAAAAGACCGACCTTGATGCCTGGCTACACGAACACGACATTCATGGGCTTGTCGTGCTGGGACTGGCAACGGATTACTGCGTGAAGTTTTCCGTGCTTGATGCGCTGCAGTCAGGGTATGAGGTGACCGTGATCGTCGACGGCTGCCGTGGCGTAAACCTGCAGCCGCAGGACAGCCTGCAGGCGTTTCAGGAAATGGCCGTTGCCGGCGCCACGCTAATGACCTTCGCCGATTTTACCTGCCAATAATTGTAGGGGCGGCCACCTGCCCCACACTTTTGTATCGATACCGCTCACACTCTACGCTTTTTTTGCTCGCCCTCGCCTGGGAGCGCTCTCATAATCATATTCAGTGAACTTATTCAGCACGTTAGCTGATTTCGCTTTCCGCCGTTTTCGCCCGTTAAGCGTGGCCGGGGAGCTTTTATGTCGTGCCCGTCAAAGAGGAATCATTATGTCATTCACACGTAAAATGTTACCGCTGGTGGCCGCGGTGACGCTGGCCTGCAGCGGCGTTGCGCAGGCTGAATCTTTGCTTTCTGTGGGTTACTTCAACGGCGGCGGCGACGTCACTGCCGGGCCTGGAGGGGATATCAATAAGCTCGATGTCCGCCAGATAACCCACCTCAACTACTCCTTTGGCCTGATTTATAACGACGAGAAAGGCGAAACCAACGAAGCCCTGAAGGACTCGTCAAAGCTGCACCAGATCTACCTTTCCCCGAAAGTCATCTCTGACCTTGAAACCCTCCCGACGCTGCGTAAACAAAACCCACAGCTGAAGATTCTGCTGTCCGTGGGCGGCTGGGGCGCTCGTGGTTTCTCTGCCGCAGCGGCAACGCCGGAAAACCGCGCGGTGTTTATCCGATCCGTGCAGGAAGTGATGGATAAATATGGCCTGGACGGAATCGATCTCGACTGGGAGTTCCCGGTGAACGGCGCATGGGGTTTGGTCGATAAGCTGGACGCCGACCGTGACAACTTCACCGCCCTGCTGAAAGAGCTGCGTACAGCCGTAGGCGATAAAAAACTGGTCACCATTGCCGTCGGGGCCAACGCCGAAAGCCCGAAAAGCTGGGTTGACGTTAAGGCCATCGCGCCGGTGCTGAACTACATAAACCTGATGACCTACGACATGGCCTACGGCACGCAGTACTTCAACTCAAACCTGTACGATTCGAAAAAATGGCCAACCGTAGCGCAGGCCGACAAGTATAGCGCTGACTTCGTGGTCAATAACTATCTCGCCGCCGGGCTGAAGCCTCAGCAGATGAACCTCGGCATCGGCTTCTATGGCCGCGTACCCAAGCGCGCCGTTGAACCAGGCATCGACTGGTCAAAACCTGATGCACAAAAAAATCCGGTGACGCAGCCGTACTTCGGCGAGCGCGAACTGGCGCTGTTTAAAACCGCGCTGGGCGTGGATCTGACCAAAGACACCTACGTCAAATACAACGACCTGGTGAAGAAAATGCTCAACGATCCGCAGAAGCGCTTTACCGAAGAGTGGGATGAAGACGCGAAGGTGCCGTACCTGACGCTGAAGTCTGCTGAAGGTAAACCGCTGTTCGCGATTTCTTACGAGAACCCGCGCTCGGTGAAGATCAAAGCCGAGTACATCAAGGAGAAAGGCCTGGGCGGCGCGATGTTCTGGGAGTACGGCGCGGATGACAACAATCAGCTGGCGAAGCAGCTCGCCGAGTCGCTGGGCATTGACCACGCTAAATAACGGTTAATATAAAATGAAGGGAGGCTATTTGGCCTCCCTTTTTGCTTACTGCAGCTTCATGGTCACAAACGGCGCGGGCTCAATGCCAAACTCCGCTTTCAGCTGCTGCTTGCTCTTCATCACCATCTGGCCGTTTGTGTCGATGGTCATGTGCTGCGCATCCGTGTTGTGGCGCGCCTGCCACAGCATCACCAGCTGCAGGCTGTTATCCTTCTGCTCCGGGGTTAACGCCACGCCGTCGGGCCATTTCCCCAGCTCAACCGCCGTCGCCAGACGCTGATAAATATCCGGCGTCATCACGCTCAACATCTCATCCAGATTGCTCATCTTACGCTCCGTCGAGGAATAATTAGCTGAATCGATTTTTCAACCATCAACCTGCTCGCCGTTTTGCTCGTCAGTGAAGCTCAGGGAAGCCGAATTGACGCAATAACGCTCGCCGGTAGGCTGAGGGCCGTCCGGGAAAACATGTCCCAGATGCGCATCGCAGCTGCCGCAGCGAATTTCAACGCGCTCCATACCGTGGGAATTGTCCGTCAGATAGCGGATAGCATCAGGGCCTACGGGCTCGTAGAAGCTAGGCCAGCCGCAGCCTGAGTCGTATTTGC
>DWAA01000039.1:0-31435 GCA_018237865.1 Styx infernalis | reverse complement strand
CGCACCACTTCTTCTCGCCTGACCCGTTCGAGCGCAACCTTGGGCGTTTCCGTAAAACGCCTAACGAAGGCACGCTGTTCTACGGCCTGGTGCAGGACGGTAACGACATGTGGGATGCCACGTTCTTCTGCGGCTCCTGCGCGGTCATTCGCCGTGGCCCGCTGGAAGAAATTGGCGGTATTGCCGTCGAAACCGTGACCGAAGATGCGCACACGTCACTGCGTCTGCACCGTCGCGGCTACACTTCCGCTTATCTGCGCATACCGCAGGCGGCGGGGCTGGCAACGGAAAGTCTCTCGGCGCACATCGGGCAGCGCATTCGCTGGGCGCGTGGGATGACGCAGATTTTCCGCCTTGATAATCCGTTCTTAGGTAAAGGGCTGAAATTTGCCCAGCGACTCTGCTACGCCAACGCCATGTTCCACTTCCTGTCGGGGATCCCGCGGCTTATTTTCCTGACGGCGCCGCTGGCGTTCCTGCTGTTCCACGCCTATATCATTTACGCGCCGGCTATCATGATTGCGCTGTTTGTTCTGCCGCACATGATTCACGCCAGCCTGACCAACTCCAAAATTCAGGGCAAGTATCGCCATTCTTTCTGGAGTGAGATCTACGAAACGGTGCTGGCCTGGTACATCGCCCAGCCTACGCTGGTGGCGCTGTTCAACCCGCACAAAGGGAAGTTCAACGTGACCGCGAAAGGCGGACTGGTTGAAAACGAATATGTGGACTGGGTGATCACGCGGCCGTATCTGGTGCTGGTGCTGGTTAACCTGCTGGGCGTGGCTTTTGGAGCATGGCGCTTCTTCTACGGCCCGGAAAATGAAGCGCTAACGGTGGTGGTGAGCCTGCTGTGGGTGTTCTACAACTTGATAATACTGGGTGGCGCCGTGGCGGTTTCGGTTGAGAGTAAGCAGGTTCGCCGAGCACATCGCGTTGAAATCGCTATGCCTGCGGCGCTGGCGCGTGAAGACGGTCACCTGTTCCCCTGCACCGTGCATGACTATTCAGACGGCGGGGTCGGCATCAAGATCCACGGCCCAACGCAGGTGCTGGAAGGGCAAAAAGTGAACCTGCTGCTGAAACGCGGGGCGCAGGAATTCTTCTTCCCGGCTCAGGTAATGAGGGTCTTTGGCGATGAAGTTGGCCTGCAGCTTGCGCAGATGACCACTAAGCAACATATTGATTTTATTCAGTGTACTTTTGCCCGCGCCGATACCTGGGCGCTGTGGCAGGACAGTTTCCCTGAGGATAAGCCGCTGGAGAGCCTGGTGGATATTCTCAAGCTTGGTTTCCGGGGTTACCGACACCTGGCGGAGTTTGCTCCACCGTCATTGAAGTTCATTTTCCACGCGCTCACCGTGCTGGTTGACTGGGTTGTGTCGTTTATTCCACACAGCCCGACGGCCGAACCAGCAAAACGGCGGACCTTGTCTGCATTGGCCTGATGAGATTGCTTATGAAGAGGGAGGAAGCGTGGTTTTTCCCTCTTTGTCACCAGCAACCGAAAAAACGAATTGATGTTCTCTGGTGTTTCTTCCTTCGCCTGAGGTTTGTCAACAGCCTGTTTAATTTGATGAAAACGCGATGAAAAGAAAAATATCCTGGTTTTATGCAGCGGCGGTAGGCATCAGCGCCCTGCCTGTTACGGCGGTGATCGCGGCTGGCGCGACCCCGGCTCCAACGGTTCCCGCCGTGGAGACGGCAAACCAGGCGGTGGTTACGCCTGCACCGGCGTTGGTACCTGCAACGCCTGCGGACACCGCGCCTACGGTTGGACAAGTCTTGCCGGGTGTGCCGGGGGCAAATGCGCCTATCGTCGCCGAAAATATCCCTTCTCGCGACGTGAAGCTGAATTTTGCGCAAATTGCGCCCCCACCGGGAAGCATGGTGCTAACCGGCGTGAATCCAAATGGCGGGGTTGAATTTGGCATGCGCCGGGATGAAATTGTCTCGAAGGCGTTGCTGAATCTTGAATACACACCTTCGCCTTCACTGCTGCCGGTTCAGTCTCAGCTAAAAGTCTATTTAAACGACGAGCTGATGGGCGTTTTGCCGGTGACCAAAGAGCAGCTGGGTAAGAAGACGTTTGCCCAGGTGCCGGTTGATCCGCTGTATATCACCGACTTTAACCGCGTGCGCCTTGAGTTTGTCGGCCACTATCGCGATATCTGCGAAAACCCGGCCAGCACTACGCTGTGGATGGACGTCGGGCGCAGCAGCTCGCTGGCGCTGACTTACCAGCGTTTGCCGGTACAAAATGACCTGTCGCATTTCCCGGTGCCTTTCTTCGACTCGCGTGACGATCGCCCGCTGACGCTGCCGATTGTCTTTGCGGCCAGCCCGGATCTCGAACAGCAGCGCGCCGCAGGGATTGTTGCCTCGTGGTTTGGCTCCCGCACGGCGTGGCGCGGCCAGAGCTTCCCGGTACTCTACAACCAGCTGCCGACAAGCAACGGTATCGTGTTCGCCACCAACGATAAGCGCCCGGACTTCCTGCTCGACCATCCGGCCGTGCAGGCGCCAACCGTTGAGATGATGAGCCACCCGGATAATCCGTACGTTAAGCTGCTGGTGGTGATGGGGCGCGATGACAAAGATCTGGTACAGGCGGCAAAAGGGATTGCCCAGGGCAATATCCTGTTCCGCGGCAGCAGCGTGACCGTGGACGACGTGAAGCCGTTGCTGCCTCGTGAACCTTACGATGCGCCAAACTGGGTGAGAACCGACCGTCCGGTGACGCTGGGTGAGATGAAAGCGTATCAGGAACAGCTGCAGTCCAGTGGCCTGGAGCCGAGCGCTATTAGCGTGACGATGAACCTGCCGCCGGATCTGTATCTGCTGCGCAGCAACGGTATCGATCTTAACCTGAAATACCGCTACACCGCGCCAGCAATGAAAGACAGCTCGCGCATGGACATCAGCCTGAACAACCAGTTCCTGCAGTCGTTCAACCTGACGCCAAACGAAGAGAACAACAAGCTGCTGCTGCGCCTGCCGGTGCTGCAGGGCCTGCTCGACGGTAAAACCGACGTCTCTATCCCTGCACTGCGTCTGGGCGCCGCCAACCAGCTGCGTTTTGACTTCTCGTACATGAACCCGATGCCGGGCGGATCGCTTGAAAACTGTATTACTTTCCAGCCAATTCAAAACCACGTTGTGGTGGAAGACGAGTCCACCATCGACTTCTCTAACTACCATCACTTTATTGCGATGCCGGATTTGCGCACCTACGCGAATGCCGGCTTCCCGTTCAGCCGTATGGCCGATCTCTCGCAAACTATCGTGGTGGTCAGCAAGGAGCCTAAACCGGCTCAGGTGACGGCGCTGCTGGATGCGCTTGGCACCATGGGTTCGCAAACCGGCTTCCCTGCGGTAAATGTAAATCTGACCGATGATGGCAGCACAATTCAGGGCAAAGATGCGGACATCCTGATCGTCGGCACGATTCCGCCGACCATGAAAGATGACAAACGCATCGATCTTCTGGTTGAAGCCGCGCAAAGCTGGGTGAAAACGCCGGTGCGTCAGACTCCGCTGCTGGGCAGCGTATCCGATCCAAAAGATCGCGCAGCGGATACGCAAACGACGGTCACCTCCAAGGGTGCTATGGCCGCCATCGTCGGCTTCCAGTCGCCGTATAACGACCAGCGCAGCGTCCTCGCTTTACTGGCCGATAGCCCTCGCGGCTATGAGTTGCTGAACAATGCGCTCAACGATAGCGGTAAACGTGCGGCCATTTCCGGGTCCGTTGCGGTGATTCGTGAATCCGGCGTCGATAGCCTGCGTGTCGGCGATATTTACTACGTTGGCCACCTGCCGTGGTTCGAGCGCATCTGGTACGCGCTGTCAAACCATCCGGTTCTGCTGGCTATCTTTGCGGCGATAAGCGTGGTGCTGCTGGCCTGGGTGCTGTGGCGTATTCTGCGCATCATTAGCCGCCGCCGTATCGATCCGGAAGATGAGTAATTAAGATGAAAATCAGCTCCGTACTGCTGATGGTCGGGCTGATGTTGACCGCCGTTCCCGGGCAGGCCGCCTGCACCTGGCCTGCCTGGGAACAGTTTAAACAAAGCTACATCAGCGATCAGGGAAGGGTTATCGACCCCAGCGACGATCGCAAAATCACCACCTCGGAAGGGCAAAGCTATGCGCTCTTCTTTGCGCTGGCTGCGAACGACAGGGCGATGTTCGACAAGCTGCTGCGCTGGACGGAAAACAACCTTGCTGAAGGGGCGTTGAAAAACCACCTGCCCGCCTGGCTATGGGGCAAAAATGACAAAGACGAGTGGACGGTGCTGGACACTAACTCCGCGTCCGATGCCGACATGTGGATTGTCTGGAGCCTGCTCGAAGCGGGGCGTTTGTGGCATGAGCCTGCCTATATGCGCCTCGGCGAACAGCTGTTAAAGCGCGTGGCAAAAGAGGAAGTGATTAAAATCCCCGGGCCAGGCTTTTCACTGTTGCCGGGACGTGTGGGCTTTAATCATTCCCCCGAGTGGCGGCTGAACCCAAGCTACCTGCCGCCTCAGGTGCTACAGCGAGTGGTTCGCTATCGTGGCCCGTGGGCGGCGATGCGGGCGGCTAATCAACGGCTGCTGCTTGAGACCGCCCCGAAAGGATTTTCACCAAACTGGGCTGACTGGCACGAAGGCAAAGGCTGGCAGGTTGCCGCCGACGATGCCCGCTACGGCAGCTACGACGCGATACGCGTCTACCTGTGGGTTGGCATGATGGCCGATGACGATCCGCATAAAGCCCGGCTGCTTAAGGTATTCCAGCCGATGGCCGATATGACGATTAAACAAGGTTTGCCGCCGGAAAAAGTCGATGTGCAAACCGGAAGTGTTCAGGGTAACGGGCCGGTGGGGTTCTCCGCCGCGATGCTGCCTTTTCTACAGGATAGCGAAGCACGGGAAGTGCAGCGCCAGCGGGTTAAGGACAATTTCCCCCAGGCTGACGCCTATTACAGCTACGTTTTAACGCTCTTTGGCCAGGGATGGGATCAAAAACGTTTTCGCTTCAATTCTCTTGGTGAATTAATCCCGAGCTGGGGTCAGGTATGCGCAAGTTCTCATTAAGTTTAGTCACTCTCTCGTTGGGTATGGCGCTGATGCCGATGGCCGAAGCCGCCATGACGCCTCAGCAGCAGCTGCTGGATCAGGTGCGGATGGGTGAGGCCAGCAAGCGCGAAGATATCGTGCGTCAATCCCTTGCCAGGCTCGAGCTGATGGCGCCCGACGATCCGGACGTTATCGCGGCCCGCATGCGCTACCTGCTGCGCCAGGGAGATAACGCCGGGGCGAAGGCACAGCTGGAGCGACTGGCAAAACTGGCTCCCGGTTCGACCGAGTATAAACAGTCCCAGGCAACGATAATGCTGACCGGCGCAGACGGCCGTCAGCAGCTGCAGGAAGCCAGGTTATTAGCGGCCAGCGGCCACACCGAGCAGGCCATTGCTGCCTATGAAAAATTGTTTTACGGCAACCCGCCTGAGGGCGACCTGGCCGTTGAATACTGGATGCTGATGGCGAAGCGTCCGGCGACCACCAACCAGGCCATTGATAAGCTGAAAGCCCTTGATGCGGCCGCCCCGGGTAACGGTGAGCTGCGCGGCAACCTGGCGCGCCTGATGTTTGCCAACGGCCGCAGCGCCGAGGCTTATCAGGTACTTGAGCAAATGGCGAAGTCCAACAGCAGTCGGGAAGATGCGGCCGCGCTTTGGTATGGCCAAATCAGCAATCTCCCCACGGGGCCACAAAGCGTTGCCGCGCTGCAGCGTTTCCTCAATGTCTTTACCGAAGGCGATACTGTCGCCACCGCGCGTGAAAGGCTGGCTCAGCAGCAAAAACAGCTGGCAGATCCGACTTTCCTCGCCCGTGCTAAAGGGCTGGAGGACGTCGGGGGCGGACGCGGTAACCAGGCGATCCCGCAGCTGAAAGAGGCGTTAAGCGCTAAGCAAAATGACAGTGAAGTGGTTGGTGCGCTGGGGCAGGCTTATTCCCAGCAGGGAAAACGTGCCCTGGCGGTGCAGCAGTTTGATAAAGCGATCCAGATGGATCCGCAAAGCGATAACCGCGGAAAGTGGGACAGTTTGCTCAAAACCAACCGCTACTGGTTGTTTATCGAGCAAGGTGATGCCCAGCTAAAAGCCAATAACCCGGATGCCGCGCTGCAGAAGTACCAGCAGGCACAGAGGGTGGATAATACCGACAGCTATGCGGTACTGGGCTTTGGTGACGTTGCCGTTGCCAAAAAAGATGACGCCAGCGCCGAGCGTTATTATCAGCAGGCGCTGCGAATGGATCGAGGCAACAGCAACGCGATTCGTGGGCTGGCGAACGTGTATCGCCGACAGTCCCCGGAGCGTGCAACAGCGTATATTCAGAGCCTTTCCGTCAGCCAGCGTAAAAGCATCGATGATATTGAACGCAGCCTGGCCGGCGAGCGCCTGGAGCAGCAGGCTACCGCGCTGGAAAGCCAGGGGCAGTGGGCAAAAGCGGCAGACGTTCAGCGTCAGCGCCTCAGGCTCGACCCGGGCAGCGTGTGGATTACCTACCGTCTGTCTAACGATCTCTACGCCGCCGGGAAGCATAACGAGGCCGATAGCCTGATGCGCGGCCTGGCCGAGCGTAAGCCTGCTGACCCGGAGCAGGTCTTTGCCTATGGCCTTTATCTTTCCGGGAATAACCACGATGCGGCGGCGCTAAGCCACCTCAATACGCTGCCAAAAGTGCAGTGGAACGACAATATTCATGAGCTTGCAGACCGGCTGCAGTTTAACGAAGTGATGCAAACGGCTAAGCGGCTGCGGGACAGCGGGAAAGAAAAAGACGCCATTGCGCTGCTTCAGCAGCAGACGCCGTCCGACCGCATTGACTTGACGCTGGCCGACTGGGCCGCCGAGCGCGGCGACCGCGTAACGGCAAAATCGCAGTATCAGAAAGTCCTGCAGCGCTCGCCGAATAACGAAGACGCGCTGTTGGGCTATACCGAAGTGCTGATTGCCGAGGGCGATAAGCCTCAGGCTCGCGGTCTGCTGGCGAAACTGCAAGAATCCCCGGTGGGTGAAGCACCGTCTATCAATACCCAGCGCCGCGTGGCGAATGCCTGGGCTGCCCTGGGCGATAACGAAAAAGCAGCGCAAACCTATGCGCCAATTCTGGTCGCGGCGAAAAGCCAGCCACCGTCTATGGAAAACGCGCTGGTGATGCGTGATGCTGCGCGCTTCCAGGCCGAAAGCGGCCAGCCGCAGCAGGCGCTGGAAACCTATAAAGACGCCATGGTGTCTTCGGGTATTACCCGGACGCGCCCGGTGGATAACGACAGCTTTACCCGCCTCACGCGCAATGACGAGAAAGATGACTGGCTGAAGCGCGGCGTTCGCAGCGACGCCGCCGACCTCTATCGTCAGCAGGATGTGAACGTGACGCTCGACCACGAATACTGGGGCTCCAGCGGTACGCCGGGTTACTCCGATCTGAAAGCGCACACCACCATGCTGCAGGTGGACGCCCCGCTCAGCGACGGACGCATGTGGTTCCGCACCGATATGGTGAATATGGATGCCGGATCGTTCAAAGATAACGGCGGGGGCTACAACGAGCGCTGGGGAACCTGTGCGGAACACAACTGTTTCGGCAACACAAAACAGAGTGGCAACGGCGCAAGTCTGGCCGTTGGCTGGAAAAACAATACCTGGCAGACGGATATCGGCACCACGCCGTTGGGCTTTGATGTCGTTGACGTTGTTGGTGGCGTGAGTTACAGCAACGACCTCGGGCCGATTGGCTACACGGTGAATGCGCACCGTCGTCCAATCTCCAGTTCACTGCTCTCCTTCGGCGGGCAGCGGGATCCGAATACCAATACCGTGTGGGGCGGCGTGCGTGCGACCGGCGGTGGCGTTAGCCTGAGCTACGACAAGGGCGAAGCTAACGGCGTCTGGTCCAGCCTGAGCGCGGATACCCTGACCGGTAAAAACGTGGCCGATAACTGGCGCGTGCGCTGGATGACGGGCTACTACTACAAGCTGATCAACGAGAACAACCAGCGGCTTACCGTGGGCCTCACCAATATGGTCTGGCACTACGAAAAAGATCTCAGCGACTACTTCCTCGGCCAGGGCGGCTATTACAGTCCGCAGAAATACGTGTCGTTTGCCGTGCCGGTGACCTGGCGCAAGCGTACTGAAAACTGGTCCTGGGAGCTGGGCGCTTCCGGCTCCTGGTCCTATTCCCACAGCAACGCGGGAATGCGCTATCCGCTGCGCAACCTGGTGCCAAATAACACTAACGATTATCCGGAAGATCCAAATGGTTACCCGGACCGTAACGAACCGTTCTCCGCCAGCAGCAGCAACGGCTTCGGTTACACGGCCAGGGCGCTGGTAGAGCGCCGCATCAGCTCGCACTGGTCAATCGGTGCCGGGATTGATATTCAGCAGGCTAAGGACTACACCCCAAGCCACGCGCTGGTTTTCGTTCGCTACTCAATGGCGGGCTGGCAGGGCGATATGGATATGCCGCCTCAGCCGCTGGTGCCTTACGCGGACTTCTGATTGCGCACGAGATAGGGCGGCGGGCTAGCCCGCCGTCTGCGGATGTTTTGTCAGGGTTCGGCGTGATTTTATCCATAAAAGCAGAATTACCCGATTATCCTGAGCCAGGGATTAAAAACAGTGGCAATGCAGTATACTCTGCGGGCATAAGAATATCCTGATGCCGGGCGTGGCGCGGGTTAAGCAAAAGCGGAGAGTCAGCTTGCGAGTCAGTCGTTCCCTAACGATAAAACAGATGGCTATGGTGTCAGCCGTGGCCCTGGTGTTTATTTTTATTTTTATCGTCATTCAGCTGTTCCATTTTGTTCAGCAAAACCGTTACGACACCGCCACGCAAATGGAAAAAATTGCCCACTCCGTGCGTCTTCCTCTGTCCGAGGCTATCCTGCGGGCCGACATTCCTCAGGCCGAGGCTATTCTTCACCAGATCCAACCTTCCGGCATCATCAGCCGCGCAGACGTGGTGCTGCCAAACCAGTTCCAGGCGCTGCGGCTTAGTTTTATGCCGGAACACCAGATCCCGATGCTGATCGCCCGCGTGTTTGAGCTGCCGGTGCAGATTTCCCTCCCGCTTTATTCGCTGGAGCGCCCGGCTAACCCGCAGCCGTTAGCTTATCTCGTGCTGCAGGCCGACTCCTGGCGCATGTATCGCATCATTATCAGCACCATTTCCACCTTGCTGACCACCTATTTGCTGCTGGCCCTGATTCTGACCGTGGCAATCAGCTGGTGTATTAATCGGCTGGTGGTTCACCCGATCCGTAAGATTAGCCGCGAGCTGGATGGCCTTAATCCTCAGCAGGCGGGTGAGCACCAGCTAACGCTGCCGCCGCTGCACCATGACGACGAAATCGGCATGCTGGTGCGCAGCTATAACCGCAATCAGCAGGTTGCGCTGCGTCTTCAGGAGCAGATGAACACGCTGAGCACCCACAATCCGGTCACCGAGCTGCCAAACAAAGCGCTGCTGCTGGCGCTGATTGAGCAAATGGTGGTGAACGAGAAGCACGGTGCGCTGATGTTAATCGGCAGCGAAACCTTGCAGGATGCGGCCGGCGTGCTAAATGAAGAGCAGCGCGAGATGCTGCTGCTGACGCTGGTGGAAAAAATCAAACCCGTGCTGCCTGCTAACGCGGTGCTGGCTCAGCTCAGCCTGAACGATTTTGGGCTACTGCTCTACGGCGTCAGCGACCCTTGGTATGCGATGTCGCTGGCGCAGAAAATCATGGAAACGCTCAATGCACGTTTGCCGGTTCAGGCGCTTCAGCTGAAGCCAACCGCCAGCATCGGTATTGCGATGTTCAGGGCGGGCCTCAGCGCCGAACAGCTCTACCGTCGGGCGGCATCCGCTACGCTTTCTGCCCGCCGCTGTGGGAAAAACCAGATTCAGTTCTTCGACCCCGATCAAATGGAAAAAGCGCAGCGTCGCCTGACCGAAGAGCACGATATTTTGAACGCGTTGGAAAAACACCATTTTGCCGTCTGGCTACAGCCGCAGGTGGATATGCGCGATGGCAGCGTGGTCAGCGCCGAAATTCTGCTGCGTCAGCGTCAGCTTGACGGCAGCTGGAGCCTGCCGGAAGGGTTAATTGAGCGCATTGAGGCCTGCGGATTAATGATTACCGTTGGCAGTTGGATCCTCGAAGAGGCCTGCCGAACGCTGTCTGCCTGGCAAAACAGAGGTATTACGCTGCCGCTGTGCGTGAACCTCTCTGCGTTACAGTTGCTGCATGAAGAGATGGTGCCCTCGCTGCTCGAGCTGCTTAAGCGCTACCGTATCCAGCCGGGCACGCTGATCCTCGAAGTGACCGAAAGCCGCCACATTGACGACCCGAAAGCGGCGGTGAATATCCTGCGGCCGCTTCGCCAGGCCGGCGTGCGCATCGCGCTGGACGATTTCGGCATGGGCTACGCCAGCCTGCACCATCTGCACCACATGAAAGCGCTGCCGATTGACGTGCTGAAGATAGATAAAAGCTTCGTCGAAGGGCTGCCGGAAGACAGCGCGATGGTTGGGGTGATTATCGCGCTGGCCAAAGCGCTGGACCTGAAAGTGGTGGCAGAAGGCGTCGAGCAAGAGGCTCAGCGAGAGTGGCTGGTGGCGCAGGGCGTTATCTACGCTCAGGGCTTCCTGTATGCCAAAGCCCGTTCCCTGGAACAGTTCGAACGTGAATTTCTTGCTGCCTGAATGAAAAACATTAGTTACAAATGTTACGAGCTGGATCGGTTCAGTTCAAGTTTTTAACAATGTTGTTAACAAAATCGATCCAGGCCACTTCTGCGTTTTTTTTAGGGTGATATGTTGAGTGCCGCAGTCATACCGGTTCCTGAGCCGGGGCTGCGGTTACTCTCCGTCCAAGGATACTCTAATGAAAACCTCACTCTTCAAAAGTCTGTATTTTCAGGTGCTGACCGCAATTGCCATCGGCATTTTGCTGGGTCACTTTTACCCGGAATTGGGTGCCCAAATGAAACCGTTTGGCGACGCGTTCGTTAAACTGATTAAAATGATTATTGCGCCCGTCATCTTCTGTACGGTGGTGACCGGGATCGCGGGCATGGAAAGCATGAAGGCCGTTGGCCGTACCGGCGCGGTAGCACTACTCTATTTCGAGGTTGTCAGCACCATCGCGCTGATTATCGGGCTTATCGTGGTCAATGTGCTGCAGCCTGGCGCGGGGATGAACGTTGACCCGGCGACGCTGGATGCTAAAGCGGTTGCGGTTTACGCCGAACAGGCCCAGCAGCAGGGCGTCATTGCCTTCTTGCTGGACGTTATCCCAGGCAGCGTCATTGGCGCGTTTGCCAGCGGGAACATCCTACAGGTGCTGCTGTTTGCCGTGCTGTTTGGCTTTGCTCTGCATCGCCTGGGCCATAAAGGCCAGATGATCTTTAACGTCATCGAAAGCTTCTCTCAAGTTATCTTCGGCATCATCAACATGATCATGCGCCTGGCGCCAATCGGGGCGTTTGGTGCGATGGCGTTTACCATTGGTAAATATGGCGTAGGCTCTCTGGTTCAGCTGGGCCAGCTGATTATCTGCTTCTACATTACCTGCCTGCTGTTTGTGATTCTGGTGCTGGGCTCTATTGCTCGCGTCACCGGCTTCAGCATCTTCAAGTTCATCCGCTACATCAAAGAAGAGCTACTGATCGTGCTGGGTACGTCCTCTTCCGAATCCGTTTTGCCGCGCATGCTTGATAAGATGGAAAAACTGGGCTGCCGTAAATCCGTTGTGGGCCTGGTCATTCCGACCGGCTACTCCTTTAACCTGGACGGGACGTCGATTTACCTGACGATGGCGGCGGTGTTTATCGCTCAGGCGACCAACAGCCACATGGATATCTTCCACCAGATAACGCTGCTGGTTGTGCTGCTACTCTCCTCTAAAGGGGCTGCAGGCGTAACGGGAAGCGGCTTCATCGTGCTGGCTGCCACCATCTCCGCGGTAGGCCATCTGCCGGTTGCGGGCCTGGCGCTGATTCTGGGTATTGACCGCTTCATGTCCGAAGCCCGTGCGCTGACCAACCTGGTGGGTAACGGCGTGGCGACCGTTGTGGTGGCTAAATGGGTGAAACAGCTGGATGAGAAACAGCTTCGCCAGCAGCTGGATAATCCACAATCCGACAAAAAAGTGACCGAAGTCTCCCACTAATCCGACCAATTGCCCGCAGCGACTTGCCCTCGCTGCGGGCAACTCTGCATAATTGCCCCGCTAAATATTCAACATTCTCTATTTTTCACTTTCTTAAGTGACGTTTTCGCAGAAATGCGGTCAAACGGATTGGTGAAACGTCACCTATGTCGGTCTGCGGACGTCGAATGCCGCGCCGATGTGCTACTTTTAACCAGGATTGTTTTTAGGGGTTCACATGCAGGGCACCAAGATTCGACTTTTAGCCGGTGGATTGCTGTTAGCAGCAGCGGCCGGTAACGTGCAGGCAGAAGCACTCCAGCCGGACCCGGCCTGGCAACAGGGGACGCTTTCTAACGGCTTCCAGTGGCAGGTTTTGGCTACTCCCCAGCGCCCAAGCGATCGCGTTGAAATTCGCCTGATGGTGAATACCGGTTCGCTCACTGAAACCGCTCAGCAAAGCGGTTACAGCCACTTTTTACCGCGCATGCTGCTGACGCAGGCTGGTGGCCTGCCGACAAGCCAGGCGCGTTCGCTATGGCAGCAAAGCAGCGATCCGGAGCGTCCACTTCCTCCGGCTATCGTCTCCTATGACTTCACGCTGTTTAACCTCAGCCTGCCGAACAATCGCAATGACCTGTTGAAAGAAGCGATGGCATTTATGGCCACCAACATCGGGTCGCTGGAGGTGACTTCCGGCACCGTGACCGCCGCGCTGCATGCGCCGGATATGGTCGCCACCTGGCCGATGAACACCAAAGACAGCTGGTGGCGCTACCGTCTGAAAGGCTCCACGCTGCTGGGGCATGACCCGGCGGAGAGCCTCAAACGCCCGGTTGATGCCGCGCAGCTGAAAGCGTTTTACGATAAATGGTATACCCCGGACGCCATGACCCTGATCGTGGTCGGCAACGTCGACAGCCGCAGCCTGGCGGAGCAAATCAACAAAACCTTCGGCGAGCTGAAAGGCAAGCGCGACACGCCAGCGCCGGTGCCAACGCTTTCCCCGCTCAAGCCTGAGCCGGTCAGCCTGATGACCGACAGCGTGCATCAGGACAGGCTTTCGCTGATGTGGGATAACACCTGGCAGCCGATTCGTGAGTCTGCTGCGCTGCTGCGCTACTGGCGTGCAGATTTGGCTCGCGAAGCGCTGTTCTGGAATGTTCAGCAAAGCCTGAGCAAAAACGGCGTTAAAGATCTGAATCTTAACTTTGACTGCCGGGTACTCTATCTGCGTGCTCAGTGCGGCATCAACATTGAATCGCCAAACGATAAGCTGAATGCCAGCCTGACCAGCGTTGGCCGTGAGCTGCTTAAAGTGCGCGATAAGGGCCTGTCTCAGGAAGAGTTCGACGCGCTGATTGCTCAGAAAAAGAACGAGCTGACGAAGCTGTTTGCCACCTACGCACGCACCGACACCGATGTGCTAATCAGCCAGCGCATGCGCTCGCTGCAGAACCAGGTCGTTGATATTGCGCCGGAGCAGTACCAGAAGCTGCGTCAGGATTTCCTCGACAGCCTGACCGTGTCGATGCTAAATCAGGATCTTCGCCAGCAGCTGTCTCAGGATATGTCGCTGGTGCTGCTCCAGCCTAAGGGCGAGCCTGAGTACAACATGAAGGAGCTGAAAGAGACGTGGGATAAGGTGATGGTGCCAGCCACCGCGCCGCCGGTAACCGACGATCCTAAGCAGGATGTTTCGGATATTCCTCCGGCCTCTTAGTGGTGGAACTGCCCCTCATCCCATAGAGGAGAGGGGTAATTCTTTTAGCCCTCAGGATGAGGGTCCACTTATTTGGGCATCGCTTCCGGCGGGATAATCGCGCCGCGATACTGAATCACCGTGCCTGCCGTCAGATGGCCGCGTTTCGCGGCCTCTTCCGCCGTTCCTCCGGTTAAACGCATAGCCAGATAGCCTGCGCTAAAAGAATCCCCTGCGGCTGTGGTATCCACGATCTTCTCTTTCGCCAGGCGAAGCGCGGGTACCTCGAGCACGTTTTCACCTTTTACCGACACCAGGCAAGACTCTGCGCCCCGTTTGATAACCACTTCTTCTACGCCCGCAGCGTGGGTACGGCGAATCACCTCGTCTGCCGGGACGGCACCCCACAGCAAGTCTTCATCATCCAGCGTCAGAAAAGCAATATCCGTGCAGGCCAGCATCTGCTGGTAAACGCGCTGCGTCTCTTCGCGGTTGAGCCAGAGACGTGGGCGATAGTTATTGTCAAAAATGACCCTGCAGCCGTTTGCTCTTGCCTGCTTCAGCATGGCTAAAAGCTTTTCGCGGCTGGTTTCGTTGAGGATAGCGAGGCTAATGCCGCTCAGGTAGAGATAATCAAACGTCGCCAGTTCGGCGCAGATTTCGTCTGAACGCTCGCTCTCCAGCCAGAACCGTGCCGCCGCTTCGTTACGCCAGTAGTAGAAGGTGCGCTCGCCGTGGGCGTCGGTCTCGATGTAATACAGGCCTGGAAGGCGATGCTCCAGGCGCTGAATCAGCCCCGTATGCAGGCGTTCCTGGCGCCATGTGGTCAGCATCTGCTGGCTAAAACTGTCTTCACCAAGTGCGGTGACATAGTGCACCTCAAGCTCGCTTTCGTTGACCTGGCGGGCGAGGTAAACGGAGGTATTTAAAGTATCGCCACCAAAGCCGCGCTGCACCTGAGCGCCATTCTGTGACAGTTCGATCATGCATTCGCCAATCACGGCAATTTTTTGAGTGGGCATAGGAAACCTGATGATGAAATGAACAAAAAGCCTGTTTTTTGCATTCTCCATCGTGGTGAAAAGTGAGTCAAACATTTTAAAACAGCGTTTCGAAAAATTTTGATGTACGCCAGGTTGTTGTGATTGTGACAAAAATCGCCGCCGGCGATTTTGCTGCGAAAGCGAACATAAAGTTCTCTATTGCTACGCCGATAACCTTTCGACGAGCCACGTAGAGTCATCAGGTCAAACAGGATGTACAGATGAAGTTGAAGCAGATTACTCACCGGCTGCACTCGCTTGAAGCGAGCGTTGAAAGTTTGCAGGAGCGACGATTCTGGCTGCAGTGCCAGCGTCGCTACACCTTTCAGCCGATTTATAAAACAGACGGGAAATTGATGGCAGTTGAGCTGCTAACGGTGGTTACGCATCCGGCCGAGGCAGACGTGCGCATCCCGCCTGATCGCTATTTCTCTTCGATCACCGGTCGCCAGCGTCTTACGGTAGTGGAAGAGCAGCTTCGCCTGCTGGAAACGTGGGAGCAGACCTTTATCGGCCATGATATCCTGGCATCGGTGAACGTCGATGGCCCAACCCTGATTGCCATGAAGCAGCATCAGCCGATCCTCGATTTGATCGCTAAACTGCCGTGGGTGCGCTTTGAGCTGGTGGAGCATATTAACTTACCGCAGGCGGCAACCCTGGCCGGTATGCACGAGTTTGGCCCGCTGTGGCTCGATGATTTTGGCACCGGCCTGGCAAACTTTTCCGCGCTGAGCGAAGTCCGCTATGACTATATCAAAGTGGCGCGCGAACTTTTCATCATGCTACGAAAAAGCGATGAAGGGCGAAATTTGTTCACCATGCTGCTGCAATTGATGAACCGCTACTGTAAGGGTGTCATCGTGGAAGGCATTGAAACAGTTGAAGAATGGAGAGATGTTCAGTCTTCGCCAGCCTGTGCGGCGCAGGGCTATTTCCTTTCTCGTCCGGTTCCCTTCGAAAACCTTGAACATGTTCTGATTCGCCTCCCTTGATGTCGTTTCGGTCACGCTGGACTATCTTTTAGTCAGGCAGATCGGCATCAGGAGAGGTAAGAAGGATGACAAGAACAGGTAAAATTAGCAGCGTAATCGCCGGGATTTTCTTGTTGTTGGTTGTGGTGGCGATCGTCGTGATTGCGACGTTTGACTGGAACCGACTAAAACCAACCATCAACCAAAAAGTCTCGACAGAACTGAACCGCCCCTTTGCTATCCGTGGCGATCTGGGCGTGGTTTGGGAAAGGAATAAAGACGAACGTGGCTGGCGTAGCTGGGTACCCTGGCCGCACGTTCACGCCGAAGATATTCTTCTTGGCAATCCGCCGGATATCCCCGAAGTCACTATGGTCCATCTGCCAAGGGTGGATGCTACGCTTGCGCCGCTCTCGCTGCTCACTAAAACGGTTTACATTCCGTGGATAAAGCTGGTTGAGCCCGATGCCCGAATTATCCGGCTGTCGGAAAAAAACAACAACTGGACCTTTAATCTTGCCGGCGCTGGCGAGAACGATCCCAGTCAACAACCGTCCGGCTGGTCCTTCCGGCTGGACAATATTCTGTTTGATAAGGGCCGGATCGCCGTTGACGATAAGGTGGCGAAGGCCGAATTGACGATCCTCGTCGATCCGTTGGGTAAGCCGCTGCCGTTCAGTGAAGTGTCCGGCCAAAAGCCGCAGGGAAAAGACGCGGCGAAGGCGGCGGATTATGTGTTCGGGCTGAAAGTGAATGGCCACTATAACGGCCAGCCGGTGGAGGGTAACGGTAAAATCGGCGGTATGCTGGCGCTGCGCACTGAAAGCGATAGCGCGTTCCCGGTGCAGGCCGATGTGCGTTCTGGTACGTCGCGCGTGGCTCTGGTGGGGACCGTAAACGACCCGATGAAAATGGGCGGCGTCGACCTCAGGCTCAAATTCTCCGGTGACTCCCTCGGCAATCTTTACGCGCTGACTGGCGTCCTGCTGCCGGATACCCCGCCGTTTGAAACGGACGGACACCTGCTGGCAAAAATAGGCACGGATAAAGGATCGGTCTTCCGTTACCAGGATTTTAACGGACGCATCGGCGACAGCGATATCCACGGATCCCTGACCTACAGCCAGGGCAAGCCACGCCCGAAGCTGGAGGGTGATTTGGTCTCTAAACAGCTGCGGCTGGCCGATTTAGGGCCGCTGATTGGCGTTGATTCCGGCAAAGGCTCAGAGAAGACGAAAAAGGCCAAACAGCAGCGGGGCGACAGTACGGTGCAGCCCGCGGACAAAGTGCTGCCTTACGATCGCTTTGAAACGGACAAATGGAACGTGATGGATGCCGATGTGCGCTTTAAGGGGCAGCGCATTGAGCACAGCGGCACGCTGCCGCTTAGCGACCTGAGCACCCACGTGATTCTGAACAACGCCGACCTGCGCCTGCAGCCGCTGAAATTCGGCATGGCGGGAGGTTCTATCAACGCCAATATCCACCTTGAAGGCGACAAAAAGCCGATGCAGGGGAAAGCGGATATTCAGGCGCGTCGTCTCCAGCTGAAGCAGCTTATGCCGAAGGTGGAATCGATGCAGAAAACGCTCGGTGAGCTGAACGGTGACGCTAATCTGAGCGGGCGTGGTAACTCTGTGGCTGCACTGCTTGGCACCAGCAACGGCAGCCTGAAGCTGCTGATGAACGACGGGCTTATCAGCCGCAACCTGATGGAGATCGTCGGCCTGAACGTCGGGAACTATATTGTCGGGAAGATTTTTGGCGACGATGAGGTGCGGATAAACTGCGCCGCCGCAAACCTGGATTTGCGTAACGGAATCGCGACGCCGAGGATTTTCGCTTTTGATACCGAAAACGCCCTGATCAACGTGACCGGCAGCACTAACTTTGCCAGCGAGCGTCTGGATTTGACCATCGACCCGGAGAGCAAAGGGATTCGTATTGTTACCTTACGTTCACCGCTCTACGTGCGCGGCACGTTTAAGAACCCGGATGCGGGCGTGAAGCCGGGGCCGCTGATTGTGCGTGGTGCGGTGGCCGCAGCGCTTGCGACGCTGGTCACCCCCGTTGCGGCGCTGGCCGCGCTGATCTCGCCTTCTGAAGGCAGCGATAATCAGTGCAGGACGATTTTGGGGCAGATGAAGAAGTGAGTGAATGTTTCCGCTCACCCCAGAGGGGGAAATCGGAATACCCTCTCCCTTTTAGGGAGAGGGTTAGGGTGAGAGTAAAAACTACAGCGACTGGTGGCGGGTCTCTTTGCTTAACAGCAGCGCAATCAGCGTCAGCGCGGACATCGAGGCCAGATAAATGCCAACATAGAACAGGCCGTAGTTAGCCTGTAGCCAGGTGGCTATATACGGTGCGACGGATGCGCCAAGAATGGACGCGACGTTGTAGGAGAAAGAGGCACCGGTATAGCGCACTTCCGTTGGGAACATCTCCGGCAGCAGCGCGCCCATCGGGCCAAAGGTCAGCCCCATCAGGCTCAGGCCGATCAGCAGGTAGGCCATCACCAGCGCCTGGCTCCCTGAGCCCAGCAGCGGCGGGAAGACGAACAGCGCAAACAGAATCATCAGGCTGGTGATGACTATCATGCTCTTGCGGCGGCCAAAGGCATCCGCCAGGTAGCCCGCAATCGGCACCATCACGCCAAAGCCAATCACCGCCATCATCAGCATCCACAGCACGTCATTGCGTGAGAAGCCGAGGCCTGCCGGAACCGGCGCGGTGCTGAAGGTCATGGAGTAGACCGTCATGATGTAGAACAGCGTATAGGTCGCCAGCATGATGAAGGTGCCGAGGATGGTTGCCTTCAGGTGTTTGGTCAGCAGCGTGCCGAGCGGCACCTTCACCTGCTTACCGGCTTTAGCAATTTTCGCGAATACCGGCGTTTCATGCAGCGAAACGCGGACATAAAGTCCGATAATGACCAGAACCGCTGAAAGAATGAACGGGACGCGCCAGCCCCATGACATGAACTGCTCGTCGGTCAGCAGCCAGGAGAGCAGCAGGAAGGTGCCGTTGGCGAAGAAGAAGCCGATAGGTGCGCCCAGCTGCGGGAATGAGCCATAAAGCGCGCGCTTATGCGGTGGAGCGTTCTCCGTTGCCAGCAGCGCCGCGCCGCCCCATTCACCGCCCAGGCCAAGACCCTGACCAAAACGGGCCAGCGCCAGCAGCATCGGGGCAAAAATACCGATGGAGGCATAGCCCGGCAGCAGGCCGATGACGACGGTTGAAATCCCCATCGTTAGCAGAGAGGCAACCAGCGTCACTTTGCGGCCTACGCGGTCGCCAAAGTGGCCAAACAGCGCTGAGCCAATCGGACGTGCGACAAAAGCGATAGCAAAAGTGGCGAGAGACTGTAGCGTGGCGGCCGTCGGATCGCCCTGCGGGAAGAAAATGTGCGGAAAGACAATTACCGCCGCGGTGGCATAGATATAGAAGTCGAAGAATTCGATGGCCGTGCCGACCAGCGAAGCGACAACGACTTTTCCGCGTGAGTTTACGGGCGTTGAGTCAGCCCCGGTATCGAGAGTTGTGGCAACGGATGCTTGCATAGTTTTTTCTTATTTATGGCGAACGAAAGTCCATTTACGCATAGCAAAAGAAGCATTTCAACGCGCCACGGCGGGCAGGTCTGTTCAAAAAACAGGCATTGAGTGAATAATTTTTAAGCCCGCCCGTAAGCTTCTATGAAATGCTTCACAAAAATTTCAAAACAGAGAATAAAACTGGTTTTTGGTTAAATAAAAGTTACCAGTTAGATTTATCTGCTAAGTTGGCCGCCAGATCCCAGCGAGCGCAAAAACGCGCTATTTCACCCGACTGAAATTCCGGCAGGTGCGCCATTAATTTCTCCAGCGGCCAGTCCCACCAGGCGATACGCTGCAGGCTTTCGGCTATGTCCTGTGGGAAGCGGCTGCGAATGGGTTTTGCCGGAACGCCACCGACGATGGTGTACGGCAGCACGTCTTTGCTGACCACCGCCCCGGCGGCAAGCACTGCGCCGTCGCCAACCGTGACGCCGGGAAGAACGATCGCCCCGTGACCAATCCACACGTCGTTGCCAATCACCACCCGATCTTCACGACGGTGTGCGAAGAATGAAGTATCGCGCTTAACGTCGGGCGCGTAGTACTCCGGGCAGTAGGTAAAACGGTGCTGTGAAGGGCGATCCATTGGATGATTGGGCGCACCAAGGCGCACGTGGTTGGCGATAGCGGTGAATTTACCGATAACGCTGTCAGCCACGCAGCAGTGTTCGCCGAGGTAGGAGAAGTCACCAAGGATGCTGTATTCCAGCACGCTGTTGGCGAGGATCTCACACTGTTCACCGAGGATGGTTTCACGCAGGCGAACGCTGGGGTCAACAAAGGTTTTCTGGAGTTTGGGGGCTGCGGCGGTTGTCATGGCATGTTCTCTGGTAGGAGGTTTAGACAAGTGGACCTGCTAACCAGAAGGTCGGCAGGCCACCTATCCTGACCGGGAAACATGACAGGATTATTTATGCGTTTTTCCGGGCATCCTTGGGTCGTCTTTGTATTCCGCGGTGGCAATCCAGGCCGCGCAGAACAGCGTGAGGCGGGCAAAGAAGTAGAAGAAAGCCATCAGCCCCAGCACGGAACCAAACGCGGCGCCTGAAGGCGAGCTGACCAGCTTCGGCAGGCTGTAGGTCATAATGATTTTGATCACCTCAAAGCCGATAGCCGCAATCAGCGTGCCGCGAATAAGCGCCTTACGGCGCGGGCGGTGGCGCGGAAGTCGCCAGAAAATCCAGAAGAACAGCAGGTAGTTAGCAAAAATAGAAATCGCCAGGCCGACCAGGTGCCAGGCTGGTTTTAGCCACTCGATGTCGCCAAGGTGCAGCAGGCCAATCAGCAGCGTCTGGGCCGAGCCGGAAATCGAGGTAATCGACAGGGTGACGATCAGCGCAATCAGCAGGCCAATCAAAGAGATAAAATCACGCAGGTATTTTATCCAGAATTTTTCCTGATCCTGCGGGCTGCGTTCCCATTTATCCCGCGACTGAGCGCGTACGGCCTCGCGTAAATTACCCATCCAGTTTATGCCGGAGTAGAGCGCAATCAGCAGCCCCACCAGGCCAACGGTAGTACGCTGTTGCACCGCCGTATTGATGGTGTTTTTTAGCGTTGCGGCAAGCGTAGGGTCGCTGACGTTCTCAAGAATTTTGGCAAAAATGTCTTCGAGCAGCGTCGGATGCGAGGCAAGAACGTAGCCGCCCGCCGCGAAGGCCACCATCATGATGGGAATCAGCGACAGAAACGAGAAGTAGGTAATGGCGGCACCAAACTGGTTTCCTAACCGGTCATTAAAACGTTCGGCCGCGCGCAGCAGGTGAGCAATCATCGGCTGCCTGACCGTTTTGTTGACCGTCGCTATAGTGCTGTTCACGGCGGCGTTGCTGGTTTTAAGCTTTACCAGCGGTTCGTTCTCCGTAGGCTCGCTCTGAGTCTCAATAGTGACAACAGGCTCGTACTCGAGCTCGTTGGTTGGGCGTTTTTCACGGTTATCCGGCGTCGTCATCGGGTCAATTTTCCTTTTGCTGTGGCAGGATCTTAAGGAAATTATAGCCATAACGCTAATCTACATAGGCTTTAAGTACGCCGGTTAGCCATTCCATAAACAAATGTACCCGCCGGGAGAGGTTGCGGCGATGCGGATAAAGCAGCGAAATTGGCATCGGCTCGGCGCGGTACTGAGGCAATATTTCGACGAGGCTGCCCTCCTTTAGCTGGGCTTTCACGCCCACGCGTGGGACCTGGATAATACCCAGTCCGGCAGCGCAGGCGGCCTGATAGGTTTCCGTGCTGTTCACGGTAATCAGCCCGCCGGTTTTTACCCACTGCGTTGTTTTATCCAGCCAGACCTCAAAGCCCTGAGGGCGAGTGCCGAGGTTTTGGGCGTAGTGCACCAGCGCGTGCGAAGCCATGTCGTCCAGACTTTCGGGGTAGCCAAAGCGGCTGAGGTAATCCGGGCTGGCGCAGTTGATCATGGTAAATTTCCCCAGCGGCCTCGCCACCAGCCCCGAGTCTTTGAGGTGGCCAACGCGCACCACGCAGTCAAACCCTTCCCGGACAACATCCACCATTCTGTCGCTGCTGCTAAGCTCTAGCTCTATGCCCGGATACTGCTGCAAAAATCCCGGCAGTTTAGGCATGATCGGGCCACGCGCCAGCGTAACGGGCATATCGACCCTTATCCGCCCGCTGACGCTGGCAGGATCGTGCTGGAACAGGCCATCCAGTTCGTCGAGATTGGTTAGCAGATCCCGGCAACGTTCGTAATAAACCATGCCGTCCTGGGTAAGCTGAACCCGACGCGTGGTGCGGTGCAGCAGGCGTGTGCCGAGCGAGGTTTCCAGCGCCTGAACCTGGCGCGAAACGCTGCCCTTCGGCAGCCCAAGTGTGTCTGCGGCGCGGGTGAAACTCTCCAGCTCGGCGACTCTCACGAAAAGCTGCATTGCGTGTATTTTATCCATCTTATCACCGCATTGTTGTTTAAATTGAAACAGTGAGGCGTATCTGGCCGTATTTATTGATTTTGTATCAGCTAATAAGCTGTATCTCAATGTCCTGACAGCCAAATAAGAGGTTTATCATGAGTCAACGCATCGCTTTAGTGACCGGCGGCAGCCGTGGATTAGGTAAAAACGCAGCGCTGAAGCTGGCCGCCAGAGGAATCGGTATTCTTCTGACTTACAATAGTAAGCAACAGGAGGCCGAAGAGGTTGTGCGCGAGATTGAACAAAAAGGCGTGAAAGCGGCAGCAATTCAGGTGAATGTCGGCGATTCCTCCTCCTTTGCACAATTTGTTGAGCAGGTGAAGGCAACGCTCCACAGCGTCTGGCAGCGAGATACGTTTGATTATTTATTGAACAATGCGGGGGTCGGTCTTGAAGCGTCGTTTGCAGAGACCACCGAAGCGCAGTTTGATGAAATAATGAGCATCCATCTGAAAGGGCCATTTTTCCTGACCCAGCGCCTGCTGCCGCTGATCAAAGACGGTGGCCGTATCCTGAATGTTTCTACCGGGCTGACCCGATTCTCGCTGCCGGGGAAAGCCGCCTACGCCACGATGAAAGGGGCGATGGAGGTGCTGACAAAGTACCAGGCTAAAGAGCTGGGCTCACGCGGGATTGCCGTGAACATCATCGCGCCGGGCGCTATCGCCACCGATTTTAGCGGCGGTATCGTGCGGGATAACGAACATGTTTCAAAAGCTATTGCTGCGCAAACCGCGCTGGGGCGCGTAGGGCAGCCGGATGATATCGGTGATGCGATTGCGGCGATCCTTAGCGACGAGGCGGGCTGGATGAACGCGCAGCGTATTGAAGTGTCAGGCGGGATGTTCCTTTAGTTTTTTGACCCCTCTCCCTAAAAGGGAGAGGGTCTGTGTTTCCCCCTTCCCCAAAGGGGTGAGGGGCAACTCCTACGCCGTAATTTCCCAGCCGCGGGCTTTCCACAGCGCCGGCAGCTCTGCCAAATCGGTAAATGCCGTCACCTTTGGGTGGTCGATCGGTTTGTTATGCGGATCGGCGCAGAAGTAAAACACCTCCATTCCCGCCGCAATACCCGATTGCGCACCCGCCATAGAATCATCCACCAGAATGCAGTGCTCCACGCCCACCTTCATCTGTTCTGCCGCGTGGAACATCAAGGCCGGATCCGGCTTCCAGCGTTGAATGTCGTAGCCGCTGTACAGAGCCTCCGGGAAATAGTCGAGCATCCCGGTTTTGCCGAGAGAATGCTGCATCTTGCTGACCGGGCCGTTGGATACCACGCACATCGGCTTTTTGATTTGCGCCAGCAGCATGTTCGCCCCGTCTATCTCCTGCAGCTCGCTGTCAAACAGGCGAGCGACTTCGGCGCGGTAAATCGCTTCCAGTTCGGGCTTAGGCAGGCTGGTGCCGTGCTCAGCATTGATTGTGTCGATAATTTCGTAGAGTTTGACGCCTTTGAAGGTCTTGAAGACATCTTCGAGCGCAAGCTGAATGCCGTATTGCGCAAACATGTGCACGTAGGCTTTGGAGCAGATGACCTCGCTGTCGACCAGCGTTCCATCGCAGTCAAAAAACACCGCTTCTATCCGGGACATGCCATTTCCTTTCTCTCTGGTTTAACGTTTACTCTATGCTTTTTGCGCAACGCAATCGATCCCGTTGCGGTAATTTCAGCGAAAAAAGTGGATGATTTCCGTTATCCCCTGCCATTTTTGGTATAGGATAGCGGCGTATTTTTTCCTCTTTTAGTTCGGAAACCGATAATGAGCCAACCACAGTCCACTCCGGAAAAAACCCCGGGGCTGCTCGAACGCGCGTTCAAATTACGCGAACACGGTACTAACGCCCGCACCGAGGTGATCGCCGGGTTCACTACCTTCCTGACGATGGTATACATCGTTTTCGTTAACCCACAGATCCTCGGCGCTGCCGGTATGGACACCCAGGCGGTATTCGTTACCACCTGTCTGATCGCGGCCTTTGGCAGCATCCTGATGGGTATTTTCGCCAACTTGCCGGTTGCGCTGGCACCGGCAATGGGCCTGAACGCCTTCTTCGCGTTCGTGGTGGTTGGCGCGATGGGTATTTCCTGGCAAGTCGGCATGGGCGCGATTTTCTGGGGCGCTGTGGGCCTGCTGCTGCTGACCATCTTCCGCGTTCGTTACTGGATGATTGCGAATATTCCGCTTGGCCTGCGCGTAGGTATCACCAGCGGTATCGGCCTGTTTATCGGCATGATGGGGCTGAAAAACGCCGGGATCATTGTGGCTAATAAAGAGACGCTGGTCAGCATCGGTAACCTGACCTCCCACAGCGTGCTGCTGGGGGCGCTGGGCTTCTTTATCATCGCGATCCTCGCTTCCCGTAACATCCACGCGGCCGTGCTGGTCTCCATCGTGGTGACCACATTACTGGGCTGGCTGCTGGGCGACGTGCAGTATCACGGCATCGTTTCTGCGCCACCGAGCGTGAGCAGCGTTGTGGGACAGGTGGATCTGGCAGGCTCCCTGAATCTGGGTCTGGCGGGTATTATCTTCTCCTTTATGCTGGTCAACCTGTTTGACTCCTCCGGCACCCTGATTGGCGTGACGGATAAAGCCGGGTTAACCGATGCGAAGGGCAAATTCCCGCGCATGAAGCAGGCGCTGTTTGTTGACAGTATCTCTTCCGTCACCGGCTCCTTCTTCGGCACCTCTTCCGTTACCGCCTACATCGAAAGCTCTTCCGGCGTTTCCGTCGGTGGGCGCACCGGCCTGACCGCCATCGTGGTTGGCCTGCTGTTCCTGCTGGTTATTTTCCTGTCGCCGCTGGCGGGCATGGTACCGGCATACGCGGCCGCAGGTGCGCTGATTTACGTTGGCGTGCTGATGACCTCAAGCCTGGCTCGCGTGAAGTGGGATGACCTGACCGAAGCGGTTCCGGCGTTTGTTACCGCCGTGATGATGCCGTTCAGCTTCTCCATTACTGAAGGTATTGCGCTCGGCTTTATCTCCTACTGCATCATGAAGCTGGGGACCGGCCGCTGGCGCGAACTGAGTCCGTGCGTCGTCATTGTGGCGCTGCTGTTTGTGCTGAAAATTGTGTTTGTTGATTAAGGCAGGCGCTAAAAACAAAAATGCCAGTCATGTGACTGGCATTATATCGATGACAAACAGCCGAAAAACGTGATTTTCGACTGTTAGGGGCAAATCAGAGAACACAATTCATTGTTTTTGTTAGAGCCTGGTTCAGGCTTTTAAGGACAATGAATTCTGCAAGTAAGCCTCGCGCCAGTCTTATGACTGGCGTTTTTTTGGCCCGGAATCAGGCTTTGACGCGCTTAATGTAATCCCCAAAGGCGGTGAGCTGCCCGGTCAGATGGTCAAGCGTGCTCTGATCGACCACTTCGCCCCTCTGCGGGTCAACTTTGTTTTGAATCACGCCGCCCATAAATTCAGGCTTGTTCATCACCATCGCGTCGAGGAAGACGAGGATCTGGCGCAGGTGATACTGGCAGCGTGCGCCGCCGATGGCGCCCATGGAGCTGGTTTGGATAAGCACCGGTTTACCGGCCAGCGGCTGCTCCGGCAGGCGAGAAAGCCAGTCAATGGCGTTTTTCAGGCCACCCGGTACCGAATAGTTGTACTCCGGCGTGACAATCACCACGCCGTCCGCCTGGCGAATCCGATCGGCAATAGCCTCCACGCTCTGTGGGAAACCGTCTTCCTGCTGAATGTCGGCGTCGTAAAGCGGGATGTCGCCGATGGAAGGCAGGGCGTCTATTTGCATACCAGCCGGCGCGATGTTTGGCAGCGTACGAGCGATCATTGCGTTAAATGAACCCTTACGCAGGCTCCCCAGTAAAGTCACTATCTTCAACGAATCAGACATTGGTACTCCTTTATGTGTCAGGACGTTCGGGAAAATGTGTTATGCGGCGTACCTGCCTCTGATGATATACCCGTCAGGCGAATGATGCGCGCCTGAGCGCTGCGGCTGCGCGCTTCGGCATCCGGCAGAGCGTTCCAGCCCTGCTGCGCGTCGAATTCCCACAGCTTCAGGCGTTCGACGCCCGGCGCAACGGTACAGCCCCAGATAAGGATATCTTCAGCGTCGCTGATAGCCTCAATATGCGGCTCGTTTGTGACGCGCAGACGACCAGAGCCCGGCAATAATTGTAGTGTGCTCAGGCTGGTCTGGGGATTGTCGGTTAGCTTCAGCACGCTGCGGCGCAGGGTATGCAGCTGGGTGCGGGCTTCGTTGGGATCGTTTTGATTGTTGATCCAGGTGATTTCGCTACTGCTGGACTGAGACGGCGGCACAACCGGCGAAGGGGCCTGGAAACTGCGGCGGAGCTCCATGTCCAGACCGCAGCGCCCTTCGGTGGCGAGCAGCACGCCCACCATGTTCCCGGCATAGGCGAGGCTGAAATCTGGCAGCTCGGCGTCGGCAAAGCGCGGGCGCCCGGCGGTCGAGGTGATGATTTGCGGCAGGCGTTGGGTGCCGTACAGCATAAACATCATCTCGGCGACCAGCGTACGTGACGCGAGATAGCGCGTACGGCGATGCTCTGGCATCAGGCTTGCCGAGTTAAGGGTTTCGTCGTTCAGCCGCGGTGAAGTGAGGTTAGGAGGGTTCAGAGCCCATCTTGCAAAATGCGTCGCCATTTGTCGCTCCTTGATAATGGTCTGTCGATGTCATGCTGTTTCAGGTGGCTAAAACAGCGCTCTGCTTCCGATCCTGAACGTCTTCAGGCATCGAATAGTAATCTCAGGTTCAGGGCGTTGTCATTGACGCTCTTCAAGAGAGTGACCTATTTTTTGAGCAATATATTATATATTCAATCCTGGGAAAATTCTTAGCGGTTTGCGTCAGTGAAACACTTAAAAATGTCGGGCTAAAGACAGGATATTGAAATGATGAAGTATTTTGGAAATGAGGAAAATGCCCCGCATCCTGAAGTGTGACGCGGGGCGGCGGTGAGCGGTTATTTCCCGATACAGAAGCTCGAGAAGATGCGCCCTAACAGGTCGTCAGAGCTGAATTCACCGGTAATTTCACTTAAGTTCTGCTGCGCCAGGCGCAGCTCTTCTGCCAGCAGTTCGCCGGCCCATGCGCCCAGAAGCTGAGCTTTGCCCTGCTGCAGGTGTTCAGCGGCTTGCTCAAGCGCCTGCAGGTGACGGCGGCGGGCCAGGAATCCCCCTTCCATATTGGTTTCGAAGCCCATGCTCTCTTTCAGATGCGTGCGCAGTACGTCCACGCCTTCGTCGGTTCGGGCGGAAAGGCGAACAAGTGAGTGACCATTTACTTCGCTTAGCCCAGGCGTCTCTCCGGTCACGTCAGTTTTATTGCGTACCACGGTAATCGGCAAACGCACCGGCAAACGAGAGATGAAATCTGGCCAGATGGCGGCCGGATCAACGGCATCGGTCGTGGTGCCATCGACCATAAACAGCACGCGGTCGGCCTGTTCAATCTCTTTCCAGGCGCGCTCAATCCCGATGCGCTCGACTTCGTCGCTGGCTTCGCGCAGGCCCGCGGTATCGATGATATGCAGCGGCATGCCGTCGATGTGGATATGCTCGCGCAGCACGTCACGCGTGGTGCCCGCGATGTCGGTGACGATAGCGGCCTCGCGCCCGGCCAGCGCGTTCAGCAGGCTGGACTTACCGGCGTTAGGACGCCCGGCGATAACCACCTTCATGCCTTCGCGCAGCAGGCTGCCCTGGCGAGCTTCGGCGCGCACTGCATCGAGATCGCCAATGACCCGATGCAGCTGGGCTTCGATTTTACCGTCAGAGAGGAAGTCGATCTCTTCGTCCGGGAAGTCGATAGCCGCTTCCACGTAGATGCGCAGGTGAGTCAGCGCCTCCACCAGATGGTTAATCCGTGCGGAAAAAGCCCCCTGCAGCGAGTTAAGCGCCGAGCGGGCGGCCTGCTCAGAGCTGGCGTCGATCAGGTCGGCAATCGCTTCTGCCTGCGCCAGATCGAGCTTATCGTTCAGGAATGCGCGTTCTGAAAACTCACCCGGGTTGGCGATACGCAGGCCAGGCAGAGCGAGAATGCGTTTTAACAACAGGTCGAGGATGACGGGGCCGCCGTGACCCTGCAGCTCAAGTACGTCCTCGCCGGTGAAGGAGTTCGGGCCAGGGAACCACAGCGCAATGCCCTGATCCAGCGCGCTGCCGTCAGCATCGCGGAACGGAAGATAGTCCGCGTAGCGCGGCTTGGGCAGTTTGCCGAGGACGGCTTCTGCAACCTCGCGCGCCTGACGGCCGGAAATTCGCAGAATGCCTACGCCGCCGCGCCCCGGCGGCGTAGCCTGGGCAATAATCGTGTCATGATTGCTCATCGTTATCTCAGACCTTGAATTACAAAAGAAAAAGGCGGTCTATTGACCGCCTTTCATGTGCTTAACGCTAAATTTTATCAGGTCTTTTTCTTGTCGCGGCTATGCAGGCCACGCTTTTCCAGACCGCGATAAATCAGCTGCTGCTGAAGGATGGTCACCAGGTTGCTGACGATATAGTACAGCACCAGACCTGACGGGAACCACAGGAAGAACACGGTGAAGATGACCGGCATAAAGGTCATGATCTTCTGCTGCATCGGGTCGGTTACGGTGGTCGGCGACATCTTCTGGATGAAGAACATCGTGGCGCCCATCAGAATCGGCAGGATGTAGTACGGGTCCTGTGCAGACAGGTCATGGATCCACAGTGCGAACGGCGCGTGGCGCAGCTCAACGGAGCCCATCAGCATGTAGTACAGCGCCAGGAAGATTGGCATCTGGATGATCAGCGGGAAGCAGCCGCCCAGCGGGTTAACCTTCTCAGCTTTGTACAGCGCCATCATTTCCTGGCTCTGACGCTGCTTGTCATCGCCTAGACGCTCACGCATGGCCGCAATTTTCGGCTGCAGCATACGCATCTTCGCCATGGAGGTGTACTGCGCTTTGGTCAGCGGGTACATGATGCCACGTACGATAAAGGTGATAACGATAATGGAGAAGCCCCAGTTTCCGAGGAAGCTGTGGATAAATTTCAGCAGCTTAAACAGTGGCTGAGAGATGAACCACAGCCAGCCGTAATCTACGGTCAGGTCAAGGTGTGGCGCAACGGCCGCCATTTTGTCCTGAATTTCTGGACCTACCCACAGAGTGCTGCCCATTTGAGCCGTCTGGCCAGGCTGAACGATCTGTGAAGCAGACTTGTAGCCAATCGCCGCAACGTCGTTGTTCAGCTTGGTAGTGTAGAAGTTGTTCGTACCCTGAGTGTGCGGAATCCATGCGGTAGCAAAGTATTGCTGCAGCATCGCTACCCAACCGCTGTTGGCGCTAACGTTCAGGTTTTCACCGTCGGCGATTTTATCGAACTTATATTTTTCGTACTTCGCATCCGGGGTGGAGTATGCCGCACCGCGGAAGGTGTGCAGCGCAAAGTTGCTGCTGCCGGTATCACGATGAGAAGGCAGGTTGATGGACTGCTTCAGCTGACCAAAGGTCGCCAGCTCCAGCGGTTTCTCACCCACGTTCTTGATGTTGTAGTCGACACCCACAGAGAATTCACCGCGTTTCAGCGTGAAGGTCTTGGTGAAGGTGTTGCCTGCAGCGTCGGTAAAGGTCAGTGGAACAACCAGCTCGTTCTGACCCTCAGCCAGCGCGAAGCTATCGGCGGTGACGTTATACAGAGGACGATCGCCATTCGCCGGGTTATCCGGGCCATCACGACCGGTCAGGCCGCTTTGCGCCTGGTAGATAAATTCTGGCGTGGTTTCCAGCAGCTGGAAAGGTTCTGCGGATTTCAGCTCTTTTGGGTAGGTTGGCAACAGCGCTTGTTCTACATCACCACCGCGGGTGTTGATGGTCAGTTCAAGAACGTCAGTTTTAACCGTAATGAGTTTTCCCTGGCCACTGGCCGGCACACCCTGGTTAGCGGCGTTACCCTGGCTGTTCGTTGTCTGCGTGGTCTGCTGCACCTGAGGTTGAGGAGCGTGGTCCTGCTCCCAGGCTTGCCAGATCATGAAAGACACGAACAACAAAGCGATGAGAAAAAGATTGCGTTGCGAATCCATCGTTAGTGTTCTCTGGTATCAAAAGGTCCGGGCGGAACGGGATCGTCTCCACCAGGGTTCAAAGGGTGGCATTTTAGTACGCGTTTCATCGTTAACCAACTGCCTTTTAACACTCCAAACCTGCGTAAGGCCTCAATTCCGTAGTGAGAACAGGTTGGGGTGAAACGGCAATGCGGCCCGAGAAGCGGACTAATCAGGCGTTGATAGACCCTGATAAGGGCTATCAGGACCCGCGAGCCTGGCGACAATGGCGGCGCCATAACTTTTCCAATGCTTCCGATAAAGCCCGGTTATCCAGGTCGGCAACCCCTTTTTTCGCTACTACCACGAAATCCATTGGTGGCAGTTCGTGTTGACGCAGACGGAAGCTTTCACGCGTCAGACGTTTAATCCGATTGCGTTCATGGGCGCGTTTCACGTTTTTCTTGGCGACGGTGAGACCGATGCGGGGATGCCCCAGCGTATTCAGGCGGCCGAGGATGGTGATTTGCGGCGTGCCAGCCCGTTGAGGCTGCTGGAAGACGAATGTGAAATGATGGGGAGTTAACAAACGTAACTCCCTGGGAAAAGCTAGCTTAACCACGCAGGGGTTAGCTTTTATTACTTAGAAACGGTCAGACGAGAGCGGCCTTTAGCACGACGACGTGCCAGAACCTGACGACCATTTTTAGTAGCCATACGAGCACGGAAGCCGTGAGAACGGTTGCGCTTCAGTACGGACGGTTGAAAAGTGCGTTTCATGGCGATTTCTACCTAAACTATTAAATTTCACTGGATTTGCGTAATGCCCTACAGGGTCTGCGAACGACTTACGCTTCAGTGTGGCTGATTAAAGAGGCCGGATTGTAATAATTGTACACTCCGGAGTCAATTCAATTCCCTTACTGCTGCGCCCTTTTTGACCCCGAAAAGAGGCCCGGATCTCCGCTGAAGTACAGCGGCATTA
>DWAA01000038.1:0-31614 GCA_018237865.1 Styx infernalis | reverse complement strand
AAAAAAAGGTACAAATAAAGAAAGTAAAAACTCAAACAACTACTTACAAATATATTATTATTAACATAACCACTATAACTAAAAGATAATATAAAATATCCGATGATATTATATAACTAAACCTATATATAATATCGTTACATTTTAAACGCATTTCTGTCTGTTGATATACAGGCTGAATTTATGAAGTGGCGTGGATGGCGAAGACCGAGACCTCGGAGAGAAGCAGAAATTTTTTTGGCAAATAATTTTTCCTACTTAACAATCAATACAGTTGATTTTGTAAAAAAAAATATGCTCATAGTATTGTTAATAATATAAGTAATAATGTTAACATAAAACCAGAAACAGCTTGGAGCATTTTACTTTCTCCTTGTAGTATAAAAATTGGCCTACCACGCCTTTTGGAAAAATCATATCATCTGTATAATAAAATCTTATTATCATACCTTTAGGCTCACACTCAATAGCTATTAGTCAGCAACAATAACGTACCTAAAACTAAAGTTTCATTAATATTCTTTAATTTACAATAAACATGTCGATATTTTCATAAATTTTATAAAAGTATTTTAATCAGGGCGTACCATCTGACTGGTAACTTTTGAGTAGGGAAATCATGAGTCGTTTTATCCCAGGCCACGCGGCGCGGATCGCCGTGCTGAATAACCTGCCGAATGGCGCGCCAGTTAGCCATAAAGTTAATCAGATTACCCCAGAAAAGGCGTGGGATAGACATCAGACCCTGCCAGAGCCCGTAATAGCCGGTGACGAAAATTATGCGCTGCAGGATTCGGTTCGCCATCAGGAAAAAATTTATCCACAGCAGGGTGCTGAGCCACGCGCCGCCGACGAATATCGACAGAAACTGCCAGGCACCCTCCACGCTGCGCTGATAAATCAGCAGCACCACTAACTGCAGCATGACCAGCATCGCAGCGAAGCTCAGGAAGTTAGCCACGGCGCCTTTACGGTCGCGCCACAGAAAGTAATTGAGCACCCAGCTGCTGCTCCAGCGGTGCGTTTTAAAACCCTGGAAGACGATGCCGATTATCCAGCGCGACTTCTGGCGTACCGCAGTGGTATAGGTGTCCGGGAAATATTCTCGCACGCAAATCACTTTTGAGGTGCGTCTGCGCTGGCCAAACGGTTTAGCCGAATGGTCAGCGTCATCTACCACCGGGAAGCGGCAGAAAATCTCTTCCATGCCTTTCTGGCGCAGGCGAAAGCCGATGTCGTAGTCTTCGGTCAGGCTTTGCACGTCAAACGCAATACCGTCACCGTCGGCAAGCAGCGCCAGCACCGCGCGGCGGCTGAAACAGGTGCCGACCCCGGCGCTTGGAACCTGGCCTGCCAGCGCCTCACGCACCGGCACGTCTTTACCGTGCAGTTCGGAAAACTCGTCCAGATAGCTGAGGCTGGTGAAGTGGGTCCAGCTGCGTTCAAACGGGTAAACCGGGATCTGAATCAAATCTTTACGGTCAACCAGATAGTTAAAGAGTCGGAGTTCGAGCGAAGAGATAACGTCTTCGGCATCGTGAAGAATAAAGCCGGAAAAGGAGAAGCGGGCGTTACGTTCAAACTGCAAAATCGCATCGAGGATGTTATTAAGGCAGTCTGCCTTGCTGGTGGGCCCCGGGCGGGCGCACACCACTTTGTGGACGTTAGGGAACCTGGCGCAAACTTCATCTACGTCACGCTGGGTATCCGGGTCATTCGGGTACGTACCGACGAAAATATGGTAGTTCTCGTAGTCGAGCGTACTGGCTGCCAGGCTCGCCATATTGCCAATGACGCCGGTTTCATTCCAGGCGGGCACCATAATGGCCAGCGGCTTTTCCTGCGGTTCATAGAGCTGTTTATGGCTTAAATGATTATGCCGACGGTAAACGGTACAGGCACGCCATGCGCGGCGAACCCAAAACACAATATCAATGAACAGGTCGTCGATTCCGCTGATAAGCATCAGAATCGCCAGCCCAATGGCTATCACCTTCAACCCATAAAGATAAGTAGAAAAATAGTCTACGAACCAGTCCATGCCTCACCCCAGAGGTTATTTACCGTTAACGATGCCGCCCATGCGCCGTGAGCACAATATCATCGCCTTTGAATGTTACCGGTATCATAGTGGAACGGAATATTACGATAAAGAATAATATTTTATTTATTTTTTATTTACACATCGAATGAGCTGGATGTTAACCTTTAACCCAGTTAAATACTCTTTCATTAACATTTCAAACAGCCCATAAACATTAAGCCAAATAAGCTATCTCTTTTCGCTTCTCCAGCTTTCGAAAAAACCAACACCAGGTCAAAATAGCGCTCCGCAACCGCCGTCTATCACTGGATACAACCGAACATGACCTACAGCTGGCTTATTCTCGCAATCGTTGCCGAAGTGATTGCCACCACTGCCTTAAAACTCTCTGATGGCTTCAGCCGCCTGTGGCCCAGCGTCGTCACGATCCTGTTCTATGGCGTCGCTTTTTATGCGCTGTCGATCACCATGCGTACCATCCCGACCGGGATCATTTACGCTATCTGGTCCGGCGCGGGGATCGTACTCATCGGCATCATTGGCTGGCTTTTCCTGGGGCAGAAACTCGACTGGCCAGCGCTGGCGGGCATGGCGCTGATTATTCTTGGCGTGCTGGTGATCAATCTTTTCTCCAAATCAGTTGCCCATTAATCAACAACGGGCTGTCTGAATAAAGATAGCCCGCCTCTGTTAATTTTGCTCCGCCACCATGATGGCCATGGTGTCCGGCTCCAGCGCGTGGAAAATATGCGGCTGGTCAGCCGGGTAACAAATATAGTCCCCGACCGCCAGCTCTTCTGCCGATTCGGTCAGGCCAACCAGCGCCCGTCCCTGCGTCACAATCATATGTTCCACTGAGCCCGGCGGGTGCGGCTGTGAAAGCCTCGGCGCTCCAGGTTGAGCCTCCACCAGATAGATATCGCGACGCACGCCTGGCGGGCTATTTGCCAACAAAATGGCCACGTAGTTTGCCTGCTCGGCGGAAATTCGGCTGCCCTCGCCGCGACGAATAATCTGCGTTGTGGTACTTTGCGCCTCCAGCAGCGTGGCAAACGGAATGTTCAGCGCCACGCACAGCGCCCAAAGCGTCTCCAGGCCAGGATTACCGTTTCCCGCCTCGAGCTGTGAGAGCGTGGACTTTGCAATCCCCGCTCTGCGGGCCACTTCCGCCAGCGACAGCCCTGCGCGCCCGCGTTCCCGTACCAGGCTCCTGGCGATAGTGTCTATTGGCTGAGTCATTAAGCTCCCCCCGATGTTCGATAAAATGAACGATTCGTTCGCTTGATATGGTAACAGATTGCGGTCATTATAATGACGATTTCGTTCGCTATGGAAACCATTACATGATGCGCGACCACCTCCGCATGCTGCCCGGAGACACCAAAAAAGCCATTTTCCTTGTCTGCCTCGCCGTCGGCATCGTGGGCGTTTCCTACGGCTCTCTCGCGATGGCCTACGGCTTTCCGCTCTGGCTGCCGGTGCTGGCTTCCTTCGTCGTGCTGGCCGGGGCCTCTGAATTTATGTTTATCGGCATTATCGCCAGCGGCGGTAATCCGTTTGCCGCCGCCATGGCCGGCCTGCTGGTTAACGCGAGACACATTCCGTTCGGCGTTGCGGTGCGGGAGCTGGTGGGAACGCGCATGCTGAGCGCCCTGGGCTGCCACATCATGAATGACGAAAGCGTGGTCTTCGGGCTGTCTCAGCCAACGGCAGAAAAACGTAAAGCCGCCTACTGGCTCTGCGGTGCGGGCGTTGCGCTATTCTGGCCTGCAGGAACCCTGCTTGGCGCCGGCGTGGGCAGCCTGCTGCCTCCTCCGGAGGTTATTGGACTGGATGCGGTCTTCCCTGCTATTTTGCTGGCGCTGGTTATTCCGGCCTTTAAAAGTCGCACCACGCTGGTTCGCGCCTCAGCCGGGGCGGCTATTTCACTTGCCGCTACGCCTTTTGCTCCCGTTGGGCTGCCGGTACTGCTTTCAATGCTTGGCCTGCTGGCGAGGAAAAAATAATGACCAATATGCTTACCGTACTTGCCGGGCTGGCCGTGCTCTCCGCAGGAACCTGGCTTATGCGTTTTAGCGGCGCGAAACTCGGCAACAAGATGGCGCTGTCAGACCGCGCGCAAAAATTGCTTAATGACGGCGCAACCACCCTGCTTTTTTCCGTCGCGCTGGCGACGACGTTTTTTGAAGGTGCTCATTTCGCCGGGTACGCCAGGTTTGCGGGCGTTGCCGTGGCGGTATTCCTCGCCTGGCGTAAAGTGCCGCTTATCTTTGTGATTTTCGCCGCCGCGCTGGTGACGGCGCTCCTGCGCCTCGCGGGTATTCACTGATCTGGCTGCCGCCTATGCGGCGGCGCTCTTGCACAATCTGGCTTAACCAGAAGGCAACAAAACACCTTCCTTTCCTGCTTTTACCTTGCTGACAAACCTTTAACTCACTTTTAATTAGTCGAATAGTTCCGCCGCGGGATTATCGCTAGAGTAGCCACGTTCCGTACCAGGAAAAACACCTATGAGGCGTGGCATATGGCGATAAAAAAGCAGCTGAGCATTATCCTGTTATTAATTGTTACCGCACTCTTCTCCGGCCAGACCATGGCCGAGCGTAACGGACATGACTACTTAGTGGTGAAAGATATGGATATCCAGCTTAGTCACCAGGCGGATAGCGATGAACTTCGCCAGGTAGCGGAAGATTCTGCTGATGATTTCCGTGAACACCACCATGCTGTCACCCACAAACGCCCACCCAGCTATTTGCATTAAGTCGATTTTCAACAATCGTTAGTAGATTTTCTTCGTTCTCATCTTTTATTGCCTGAGTTGTTATGAGTTTCAAGGCGCTGCGGCGCCGCTAACAACCAGACAATAAAGGATAACACCATGCCATCATCACCTCGCCAGACCGCTATCGCTCGCGGACTGGCATTAGCAGCAGCTTTTGCTGCTTTCAGCACCAGCGCCGCCCCGGTTAAAGGTGGCGAATTGGTCTACCTGGAACAACAGGCTCACACTAACCTTTATCCTCCAGCCGGAGGCTTCTACCCGAACGGCGGGATCCTCAACCAAATCACCGATAAGCTGACCTGGCAGAACCCGAAAACGCTGGAGGTTGAGCCCTGGATTGCCGAGTCCTGGACAAGCAATGCCGATAAGACCGAATACACTTTCAAGCTTCGTCCGGGCGTCACCTTCTCGGACGGCACCCCGCTGGACGCCAGCGCGGTGGCCAAAAACTTTGATACCTACGGGCTGGGCAATAAAGCCCTGCGCCTGCCGGTTTCCGAAGTCATCAACAACTACGACCACAGCGAAGTTATCGATCCGCTGACGGTGAAATTCTTCTTTAAAAAGCCGTCGCCGGGCTTTTTACAGGGCACGGCGACCATCGGTTCTGGCCTGGTTTCCCTGAAAACGCTGGCACGTACCTTTGACGAGCTGGGCGACGCCCGCAATATCATCGGCTCCGGGCCGTTTGTCGTGCAAAACGAAACCCTGGGACGTGAAGTGGATTTGGTCGCTCGCAAGGAATACCAGTGGGGGCCAAAAAATAGCCTGCAGCAGGGGCCAGCGAACCTCGACGGTATCAAGATTCTGGTCACCCCTGAAGACAGCGTGCGCATCGGTGCGCTGCTCGCAGGCCAGGCCGACTTTATTCGCCAGGTGCAGGCCTACGATGAGAAACAGGCCACCGACCAGAAGTTCCCCCTCTATGCAGCCCCCACCCGTGGCGTGAATGACGGTATTGCGCTGCGCCCGGATAACCCGCTGGTGGCCGACGTCCACGTCCGCCAGGCGCTGCTGCACGGCACCAATACGCAGCAGGTGGTCGATACTCTGTTCTCCGCTAACTATCCGGCTGCCACCTCGGTGATTGCCAGCACCGCCGCCGGGTACGTTGACCTGCGCGATAAGCTGAAATATGACCCTGCTCTGGCGAATAAGCTGCTCGATGACGCCGGCTGGAAAAAAGGCAGCACCGGTATTCGCGAGAAAGACGGCAAGCCGCTGGCGCTGACCATCTATGAGTCCCTGCCGCAGCCCCAAAATAAAGAGGTTTTGCAGCTGGTTGCCCAACAATGGAAGCAAATTGGCGTTAGCCTCAGCGTTCGTGCCGGGGATGCCGGTAGCCGGGTGCTTGATACCAACAATCCGCAGAAAACCGGAGTAAACGTTATCGAGGTTGGCCGGGCCGATCCGGACGTCATTAAAAGCCAGTTCCACCCGGCAAATCGCGATGCTTTGCTGCAAAAAAGCGGGCTCAGCGCAACGTCACAGTTTAGCGATGACAGGCTGAATGCCCTGCTCGTCGGGATTTCGTCCGAAGTCGATCCGCAAAAGCGCCTCGCGCTGGCGGGCGATGCCCAGCGTTATCTGATTGACCAGGCCTACGTGATCCCGATTTTTGAAGAGCCGCAGGTTTTTGCCGGGGCGCCGTGGCTGAAGGGCGTTGCCTTTGAAGCCGTTGGCCGTCCTTCTTTCTACGCCGCCTGGCTTGAAAAACACTAAGGGGTAGCCATGACACGTTATCTGGCCGGGCGCGCTGCCCAGGCGTTGCTGGTACTGTGGGCGGCCTATAGCGTGTCGTTCATTCTTCTTCAGCTGCTGCCGGGGGACGCCATTCTGATCAAATTCCAGAACCCCGATCTTGGGCTTAGCGCGGAGCAGATTCAGGAAATGCGCGTCATCTACGGGGAAAGCACCCCGCTTTGGCAGCAGTACCTGACGACGCTCGGCCATATGCTGCGCGGTGATTTTGGCTATTCCATTGAAGCTGGCGTTTCGGTCAGCCAGCTGATTGCCGCCAATCTGCCTTCAACCTTGCGCTTAGCCGGACTGGGTTTCGCTGCTGCAATCATCCTTGCCGCGGGGATTGCCGCGGCCTCCACGCTCGCGCCGCTGCGCTGGCTACGAACGTTTTTTGCTAACCTTCCTGCGCTGTTTATCGCGGTGCCAACCTTCTGGCTCGGGATCGCGCTGATCCAGCTTTTTTCATTCCAGTGGCGGCTGATTCCGGTGATCAACCCGGGGTTCTGGCAGGGGCTCATTTTACCTGTCGCCACGCTCGCGGTGCCGATAAGCGCCCCGCTAGCGCAGCTGCTGATGCGCAATATCGACCAGGTGCTGACCCAGCCGTATGTCGCCGTCGCCCGCGCCAAAGGCGGCAGCCGCGCCGGTGTCCTGTGGCGGCACGTTGCCCGCAATGCCCTGCTTCCTGTTCTGACCGTTGCTGGCCTGCTGCTTGGCGAACTGATTGCCGGGGCGCTTATCACCGAAACCGTGTTTGGCCTTAACGGCCTGGGTCAGTTGACGCAGCGGGCGGTCAATAACCAGGACGTTGCCGCGCTGCAGGCGGTGGTGATGATTTCTGCCCTGAGCTTCGTCGTCATCAACCTGCTGGTGGATGTTATCTATCCCCTGCTCGATCCGCGCCTTAAGTCCATCCGGGAAGCTACCGCATGACTACCGTTGATATCAATACTCCAATACCGCGCCGCACGTTACGTCGGTTCTCCGGTTTGCGCAGCAGCATTCAGCCTGGTCTGTGGCTGGCCTGGTTAACGCTGATTATTGTCGCACTTTGGGCGCTGTTTCCGGCGTTATTTACCCAGTGGAGCCCAACCGAAGGCGTGCCGGGTGCTCAGCGCCTTGCGCCACAGGCCGGACACTGGCTCGGCACCGATCAGCTAGGTCGCGATCTCTACGCACGCATCGTCTGGGGCGCATCTCACTCGCTTTCAGGTGCGCTGTTGGCCGTAGCGCTTGGCCTGGTCGTCGGCACCGCGCTTGGCGTGATGGCCGGGGCGATCGGCGGCAAGACTGAACACACGTTAATGCGCGGCGTCGACGTGCTGCTGGCGATCCCCGGCCTGCTCCTGTCGCTTAGCGTCATTATTCTGCTCGGCTTTGGTACGCTGAACGCGGCAGTGGCCGTCGGGATCACGTCCATTGCTAACTTCACCCGCCTGGCTCGAGCAGAAGTGGTTCGCATCCGCCACAGCGATTACGTCGAGGCCGCCGTCGGCAGCGGTGGTACTTTCCTGCAGGTACTGTGGCGGCACATTTTGCCGAACGCGCTGACCTCGGTGCTCGCCTTTGGGGCACTGCAGTTTGGCTCCGCCATTCTTGCCCTCTCCACGCTGAGCTTTCTGGGCTACGGCACCCCGCCGCCGACGCCGGAATGGGGTCTGCTGATTGCCGAAGGGCGTAACTACCTGGCGACGGCCTGGTGGCTCTCTACGTTCCCCGGCGTTGTTGTCGTCGCCGTAGTGCTGGCGGTAAACCGCCTGAGCCGCCATTTTACCCGGAGGGCATCATGAGTACGCCGCTGCTAAAAATTACCGATCTGAGCATCGCCTGGCGCCAGAACGGCGGCAATAAACGCGTTGTGCACCAGGCCTCTTTCAGCCTTCACGCCGGGGAAGTGCTGGCGATAGTCGGCGAGTCTGGCTCGGGGAAAACAACCCTCGCCCAGTCGATTATTGGGCTGTTGGGCGAAAACGGCGTTATCGAGTCTGGCGAAATTCAGCTCAACGGCGAGCCCATCAGCCGCTGGTCTGAGCGCCAGCTAGACGCCCTACGAGGAGCAAACATCAGCCTGATCCCGCAGGATCCTGGCAGTTCGCTTAACCCGGTAAAAACCGTCGGTCAGCAGGTTGCCGAGGTGCTGAAGCTTCATACCCGCCTGCCTAAAACCGAACGGGACGCGCAGGTTGTTGCGCTGTTTGAAAAGGTTGGCCTTAGCCATCCGGCGCAGCGTGCTAACCAATACCCACATCAGCTCTCCGGCGGCATGAAACAGCGCGTGCTGATAGCGATGGCTATCGCCCTTAAACCCGCTCTGATTATTGCCGATGAACCCACCAGCGCGCTGGATGTCACCGTACAGAAACGCATTCTCGACCTGCTGGATGCGTTACGCCGTGAATCCGGCACGTCGGTGCTTTTTGTCACCCACGATCTGGCGTTGGCCGCCCAGCGCTCTGACCGCATACTGGTTTTCCGCGACGGGCGAATCCAGGAGGCAGGCCCTACGGCTGAGGTGGTTAAGCACCCTAAAAATCCTTATACGCGCCAGCTGTTTGCCGATGCGCCTGGGCTGTCGCGCACGCTACGCCCTTTGCCGATACGCGCGCCGCAAACCGCCGCGATTGAGATACGAAACCTTAGACAGCATTTTTCGCTTGGCAAAGACAGCGGCCAGACGCTACGGGCTCTGGACGACGTTTCGTTCACCGTTGCCAGAGGGACAACCCACGCGCTGGTCGGCGAGTCCGGGTCGGGTAAATCGACCCTTGCGCGTATTTTGCTTGGCTTCCAGACGCCGGACGCCGGGAAAGTGCTGATTGACGGTATCGACACAACGGACCTCAGCCCGGAAGCCCGCCGTCAGCTCCGGCAGAAGATCCAGCTGGTTTATCAGAATCCTTTTGCTTCGCTGGATCCGAGCCAGACGCTTTTTCACATCATTGAAGAACCGCTGCTTAACTTCGGCAAGCTGTCGAAGGCCGAACGGCGTGCAAAAGTGGAAGCCATCACCGAGCGCGTTGCGCTCCCGCTTGAGGCGCTAAGCCGCAAACCTCGCGAACTCTCCGGCGGACAGCGCCAGCGCGTTGCTCTTGCCCGCGCGCTGATTCTTGAGCCACAAATTCTGGTGCTTGATGAGGCGACCTCGGCGCTGGACGTGACGGTACAGGCGCAAATCCTGCGCCTGCTCGACGATTTGCAGCAGCAGTTTGGCCTGACCTATCTGTTTATTTCTCACGACCTCGCCACCGTGCGCCAGCTTGCACACAGCGTTTCGGTGCTGCGCGCCGGTGAACTGGTGGATAACGGCCCGATTGCCGACGTATTTAACGCCCCGGCCAGCGATTACACCCGGCAGTTGCTCCACGCTATTCCCGATATTGGCTCCGGCCATAAGGACGTTGCATGACCTTTAAACGACTGGGTTTTTTTACCCGCTTGCTTGACCACGCCCCGGCCGCCGAACGCTACCGGCTGGCGACGGAGCAAATCATTCACGCCGAATGGCACGGCTTCGACGCCGCCTGGGTTGCCCAGCACCACTTTCACGAAGCCGAAGGCGGCCTGCCTGCGCCACTGGTCTTTCTGAGCCATGTCGCCGCACATACCCGCCGAATTCGGCTGGGGACAGGAATTATTACCCTGCCGATGGAGTCCGCCCTACGCGTGGCGGAAGATGCCGTGGTGTTGGATCTGCTTAGCGGCGGACGCTTTGAACTTGGCGTTGGCTCAGGGGGTACCCCGGGGTCTTTCCCGGCATTTGGGCTGCAAAGTGTCGACAGGGGTAAAATTTACGCCGACAATCTCGCACTGCTGCGCTCGGCTCTTGGGGACGAGCCGCTTGCGGGAACGGATAATTATCTTTATCCGGCCTCTCCACAGCTCAAACACCGCATCTGGCAGGCCACCTTTTCCGTTGACGGCGGCGCACGAGCCGGAAAGGCGGGTGACGGGCTGATGCTTTCCCGCACTCAACCTCGCCCGGCTGAGGCGCTCGACACCCCGCTGGATGAGATTCAAAACCCGATTATTGACGCCTATCTCGATGCTTTACCTGAAGGAATAGAGCCGCGTATCCTGGGCTCGAGAACCGGTTTTGTTGCCGACGACGGCGAACTGGCAAGGCAGCTCGCCGCCAGAGGGCTACGCCAGCAGGCAGAGCAGCATCGGGCGCAGGGGCATCCGGTATTGGGCGACTCGCTGGATCACTATATTGCCGTGTTTGACGTTCATCTCGGCACGCCGCAGCAGGTTATTGCCTCGCTGTCTCGCGACAGCACGCTCCAGCGTGTGACCGACCTTTCGTTCCAGGTGCATTCCATCGATCCGCCGCACGCTTACATTTTGCGTTCTATTGAACTGCTGGCGCAGCAGGTTGCCCCGGCGCTCGGCTGGGTTCGCAGCAGCGTCCGTCCAAACACCACATCATCACTGTCTAAGGAGTCATTATGAGTCATTCGGATCTGCTCAATCAGCTGGCAGAGATCGTCTCCGGAACGTCGCTTGCTGAGGCGCGTGAAATTCGTGAAGCCGCGACAACCCATGCGCAAGGCAGCTACGAGGCGCTTTTCGGTGAAGCCAGCTCAAATGGCCTGACGTTAGCGGAAAGACTTCATCTCGCGAGGCACGTTGCAGAATGGCACGACGATGCGCAGCTAACGGATCATTACGCCCAGCGCCTTGCGGGTAAACCCGCCGGTGAACGCTTTAGCCGTTTACTGGATCATGCTGAAAGGCTCAGCTTCCAGCCGGTACAGGCAGGCCCGCAGGACGTTAACGCCCTGATTCAGGTGGGGTTCAGCGAAGAAGAAATTGTGACGCTGTCACAAATAATCGGCTTTGTCGCCTTTCAAAGCCGCATATTGCGCGGCCTGCGTCTGATTGGCAATCAGCCCGTGGACGGCGAGCAGGTGCGTATTCCTGCGGCAGGGGAATGGCACCGACAGACGCTAACCGCCAGCAGAAAATCCGCCCCGGTGGCGTTTACTCAGGCCGAGCTTAGCTGGGAACCGTGGATATCCGCTCTGCCTTATGCTGAATTTTCCCCGGAACAGCAGGAAACGCTCAAACGCTTCGGTCATCAGGATTCCGACTATTTTCGCCTTCTGGGGCGCAACCTGCCGGTGCTGGAGCAGCGAACCCTCACTGACAAAGGTATTTTCTATACTCCCGGCGGCTTACCTCGTGCCGAACGCGAGCTTGCCGCCACGGTCGCCAGCAAGGTTAACGGCTGTATTTATTGCGCCTCGGTTCACGCCCGCAAGGCCAGCCAGCTTTCCAAAAATAATGACGCGATTGAGCGCCTGCTGACCATTGAGCCTGGCGGTGCGCTAAGCGATGGTCAGTCGCCACGCTGGCAGGCGGAAATTAACTTTTCGGCGGCTCTTTCAGCCACTCCGGCAAGCGCCAGCGCCGCACAGATCAACGCGCTCAGAGAGCAGGGGTTAAGCGAACTTGAGCTGCTGGATTTGGTGCAGTCTACGGCCTTTTTCGCCTGGGCCAACCGCCTGATGCTGACGCTGGGCGAGCCGTTCAACTGACCGTGAACAGGAGAAACAAAGCGGGCCGGTGGAAGCATCTCCACCGGCCAGTCATTAGTGACAGTGTCATGTATAGTTAATGATTTGCCGCCTGACGCAGGTCGCAAACCCGGATAGCCTTGCCTTCAGAACGCGGCAGGCTGCCGCAGTTCACGATAGTGATATCCGTTGAAATACCGACCATCGACTTGATACGGTGGCGCAGTTCATGACAAACCGCACAGCGCTGCTCGTGGCTCAGGTACAGGCTGCTCTCCTTCAGCTCGACCTTAATGGCCAGAGTGTCAAGATGCCCACGGCGATGCACTTCCAGCTGGTAGTGCGGCGCAAGGTGCTGGAACTTCAGGATCTCTTCTTCCAGCTGCGACGGGAACACGTTCACCCCGCGAATGATCAGCATATCGTCTGAGCGACCGGTGATCTGGTCCATACGACGCATGGTTCGCGCGCTGCCCGGCAGCAGGCGCGTTAAGTCTCGGGTGCGGTAGCGGATAACCGGCAGCGCTTCTTTGGTCAGCGTGGTGAACAGCAGTTCGCCGTGCTCGCCGTCTTCCAGCGGCACGCCGCCCTGCGGATCGACGATTTCCGGGTAGAAATGGTCTTCCCAAATCGTCGGACCATCGCGCGACGCCAGGCATTCCATCGCCACGCCCGGCCCCATCACTTCTGACAGGCCATAAATATCCAGCGCGGTAATGCCTAAGCGACGTTCAATTTCCGCCCGCATGGCTTTGGTCCACGGCTCTGCGCCAAAGACGCCGACGCGCAGCGAGCAGCCGCTGGCGTCGCCGCCCATCTGGCGCTCCAGCTCTTCAATCAGGTTCAGGCACCAGGACGGCGTGACCATGATCATGTCCGGTTGAAAATCTCGGATCAGCTGCGCCTGTTTTTCCGTCTGGCCGCCGGACATCGGGATAACGGTCGCGCCAAGGCGCTCTGCGCCGTAGTGCGCGCCCAGCCCGCCGGTAAACAGGCCGTAACCGTAGGAGACGTGAATTTTATCTTTTGGCGTACCGCCTGCGGCACGCAGCGATCGCGCCACCAGGTTAGCCCAGGTATCAATGTCGTTTTGGGTGTAGCCCACAACCGTAGGCTTGCCGGTGGTGCCGGAAGAAGCGTGAATACGAACAACCTGCTCCATCGGCACGGCGAACGTGTCAAACGGATAGTTGTCGCGCAGATCCTGCTTGGTGGTGCAAGGGAACAGGCGAATGTCTTTGAGCTCTTTAAAATCGTCAGGGTGTACGCCAACGGCGTCAAATTTGCGCTTATACATCGGGACGTTGCTATAAGCGTGGTTAAGCGTCCATTTCAGGCGCTGCGTTTGCAGGGCCTGCAGCTCATCCAGCGATGCGGTTTCAATCGGTTCCAGCTTAGTTTCAGAGGTTATCATTATAGGGTACTCGCAGGTTTGACTAGCTCACACGCTCAAGGATCAGAGCAATGCCCTGACCCACACCGATACACATGGTGCAAAGGGCATATCGCCCGCCGCGCCGGTGCAGCTCGAGGCAGGCCGTTAATGCCAGTCTGGCTCCGCTCATCCCCAGCGGGTGTCCTAAGGCAATCGCGCCGCCGTTAGGATTCACATGTGGGGCATCATCCGGGAGCCCCAGTTGGCGAAGCACGCCGAGCGCCTGCGCGGCGAAGGCTTCGTTCAGTTCAATTAAGTCCATGTCATGGATGCTCAGCCCGGCAATTTCCAGCACTTTACGCACCGCTGGAACCGGCCCCAATCCCATAAGACGCGGCTCTACGCCCGCTGTCGCCATGGCGACAATGCGTGCCTTAGGCGTCAGCCCGTGCCGCCGTGCGGCGGCCTCGCTGGCGATGATTAGCGCCGCAGCGCCGTCGTTCACGCCGGAAGCATTGCCCGCCGTCACCACACCGTTTGCGCGGAACGGCGTTTTAAGCGCCGCCAGCTGTTCAAGCGTGGTTTCCGCTCGCGGATGCTCGTCTTCCCGCACTTCGGTGGCAGCCCCTTTGCGGCCGCTTAGCGTAACCGGCACAATCTCTTCGGCCAGAATACCCTTCTGCTGCGCGGTGGCGGCGCGCTGCTGGCTGCGAAACGCAAACAAATCCTGGTCTTCGCGACTTATTTTTAACAATTCCGCTACATTCTCTGCCGTTTCCGGCATGCTGTCAGTACCAAATTGCGCGGCCATGAGCGGGTTCACAAAACGCCAACCGATAGTGGTGTCAAACATCTCCGCCTGACGCTGGAAAGGCGAGCTGGCTTTGCCCATCACAAACGGCGCACGGGACATAGATTCCACGCCGCCCGCCAGCATTAGCTGGGCGTCATCGGCTTTAATGGCGCGAGCGGCAAAGCCCACGGCATCCAGCCCGGAACCGCAAAGGCGGTTAATGGTGGTGCCCGGCACGCCCAGCGGCAGCCCGGCCAGCAGCGTTGCCATACGCGCCACGTCACGGTTGTCTTCCCCGGCCTGGTTCGCACAGCCGAAGATAACGTCATCCACGGCGCTCCAGTCGAGATTTGGATAGCGCGCCATCAGCGCTTTTAACGGCAGCGCGGCAAGATCATCCGCCCGCACGCTCGAAAGCGCACCGCCGTAGCGGCCAATCGGCGTCCGTACTCCATCGCAAATAAAAGCCTGACTCATAGTTTTTCTCCTGAAACCGTCGTGCCGATGCGATGCGCGCGGCCGCGAAACAGCGCCAGCGTCTTCTCATCCTGATTAATAATTTCGATGTCGTAGACGCCGGTTTGGCGTCCCTGCTGACGAACATGCGCCACCGCTTTCAGCCGGTCTCCGGCCTTACCGGGGCGCAAAAATTCAATACTGCAACCCGAAGCCACCGCCGCCAGCCCCTGGCTGTTGCAGGCGTAGGCAAAGGCGGTATCGGCCAGGGTAAACAGCAGCCCGCCGTGGCAGGTCTGGTGGCCGTTGAGCATCGCTTCGGTGATGGTCATAGTGAGCATGGCGAAACCGTCCCCCATCTCCACCACCTCAATACCCATTTGTTTTGCGCAGTTATCGCGCGCGTACATCACGCGAGCGTTATCCCAGGCATCAGTGCTCATGTTGGTTCTCCAGCAGTGCGCGCTGGCGCAGTAAAGAGGTCGGACGATAGCGTTCCTCGCCGTAGTGGCGCTGAAGGTTTTCGAGCAGCGTTAAAACATTTTGCCAGCCCAGGCGGGCGCCCCATGCAAGCGGTCCCTGCGGATAGTTAACGCCGAGCTGCATGGCGGTATTGATGTCCGCTTCACCGGCCACGCCTTTTTGCAGCGCGTCCAGCGCTTCGTTGGCCAGCATCGCCACCGTGCGCCAGGCAAGCATGCCGGGATAGTCGTTAATCACCAGCACCTGCTTGCTCTGCTGCTGGAAGTAATGGATGACCTTTGCCAGCTGAAGTTGCGTAACCGAAGCCGAGGCGGCCAGCACTTCCAGGGAGGTTTCCGCAAGCTTATCCCTCAGCACAACGGGACGTTTTAGCTCCGCCGCCATCGCTGTTGCGGTAATACCGCAGGTAATGGCAACAACAATGCCGTCAAGCTCAAGCGTTTTGCCGGACTGTGTAACCTGCTTTGCCGCAAATTCTTCGGAGACCTGAGGCTGGTACTCCGGCGTCGCCTCAAGCGGCCAGCGGTAGACGCCCTGCCCGGTCTTCTTGCCCAGGCGCTTGCCCAGCACCAGCTCCTGCTGGGTTAAGGATGGGAGGAAACGGCGCTCTTGCCAGAAGGCGTTAAACACCGAGCAGGTCACGGCGAAGTTGACGTCCTGCCCAATCAGATCGGTCAGCGCCAGCGGCCCCATCGGGAAGCCCGCGCCGTCGCGTAAAGCCGCATCGATTGCCGCAGCCGGAGCCACCTGCTCCTCCAGCGCACGCCAGGCCTCCGCATAGAAAGGCCGCGCTACGCGGTTGACGATAAAGCCGGGCGTGGAGTGGCAGCGCACCGGCTGTTTTCCCCAGCGCAGCGCCAGTTCACAAAGCCGCCCGGCAAGCTCCGGCGACGTTTCCAGGCCGCTGACAACTTCCACGAGCTTCATCACCGGCGCGGGGTTAAAGAAATGCAGGCCGACAACGCGCTCCGGGTGGCTAATTCCGCTGGCGATGGCGGTGATTGAAATGGATGAGGTATTGCTGGCAAAGACGGCATCAGGGGCACACACCGCCGCCAAATCACGGAAGATGGCCTGTTTGATGTCGATTTGTTCTGCCGCAGCCTCAATGACCAGCTCCGCCAGAGCCAAATCAGCCAGCGTCTCTGCCGGATGTAGCCTGGCAAGCGTTGACTGACGGCTGGCATCATCCAGCTTGCCTTTGGCAACGCGGGCGCTAAGCGCGGTATCTATCCCGTCAATTGCACGCTTTGCCGCGCCGGGCTGAATATCGTAGAGCCAGACGGTATGGTCCGCGCTGGCGGCCACCTGGGCAATTCCAGCGCCCATAGTGCCGCTGCCAATCACCGCAATAATAGCATCAGGTGTCAGCATGCTCATTTCCCCTTAAAGGTCGCCGGGCGCTTCGCCAGAAAAGCAGAAACCCCTTCGCGATAGTCTTCGCTGCGCCCAGCCAGACGCTGGTAGTCGCGCTCCAGGTCAAGCTGGGCGTTAAGCGTGTTGGTTTCCGAGGCGTAAAGCGCTTTCTTAATAAGCCCCAGGCCAAAGGTCGGCTGGGTAGCAAAATGCCGGGCAAGCTGGCTGGCGGTGTCGCTTAACTGTTCGTCGTCAACGACCTGCCAAATCATGCCCCACTCGTGCGCCTGTTCCGCACTCAGCGTGTCGCCAAGCAGCGCCAGCCCCATCGCTCGCGCCCGCCCGGTCAGGCGGGGTAAAAACCAGGTGCCGCCGCAGTCGGGCACCAGGCCCAACTTGCTGAAGGACATAATGAATTTTGCCGAACGCGCGGCGATAACCATGTCGCAGCCCAGCGCCAGAGTGGCACCGGCACCTGCAGCTACGCCGTTGACCGCTGCAATCACCGGCTTGGGTAACTTCGCCAGGCGGCGCAATAGCGGGTTGTAAAACGTTTCAACCGAGTAGCCGAGATCCGGTGCATCGCCGCTTGGATCTACGTTGCGGTCATTGAGATCCTGCCCGGCACAGAAGCCTCGTCCGGCACCGGTGATAAGCAGGCAGCGAATAGCTTCATCCCGTTCGGCCTGGGTGAGGATTTCCGCCAGCTGGCGGTGCATCTCATCGTTAAAGCTGTTCAGCCGCTCCGGGCGGTTGAGGGTCAGGGTCATTACCTCGCTTTGCACATCGCTAACAATAAAACTCATGATTAACGTCCTTTGAATTCAGCAGGTCGTTTTTCCAGAAAAGCGGCGATGCCTTCCTGACGATCTTCGGTGGCCGCGAGTAGCGTAAAGAGCTGACGCTCCTGCACCAGGCCCTGGCTCAGACCCGTGTTCTGCGCCTGTTGAAGCGCGTTTTTCGCGGCCTGAAGCGCAAGCGGCGCGTGGCGAGCGATATTTGCGGCCAGCTTCTGCGCATATTCGAGCGTCAGCGCAGAGGGATGCATTTCGGCGACCAGCCCGGCACGTAAAGCCTGCGGCGCGTCGATAGCTTCGCCGCTCAGCACCATGCGGTAGGCAAGCGCTTTGCCTACGCTGCGGATAAGCCTCTGCGTTCCCCCCGCGCCGGGCATAATGCCAAGCGTGATTTCCGGCAGGCCAAAGCGTGCGTTATCCCCGGCAACGATGATGTCGCTCAGAAGCGCCAGCTCGCAGCCAGCCCCAAGCGCATAGCCGTTTACGGCGGTAATGAGTGGTTTAGGAAAGTGTTCAATGCGCGCCCAAAGCTGGGGACGAGGATCGTTTAGCGTGGCGAGCATATCCCGGCTCGCCATCTCTTTTAAGTCTGCGCCAGCGGCAAAAAAACGCTCGTTACCGGTGACAACGACGGCACCGATGGATTCATCCTGCTGCGCGGTCTCCAGCGCTGCGGCAATCAGCGTCAGCAGTTCATTGTTGAGCGCGTTACGCGCCTGCGGGCGGTTCAGCGTCAGGGTTAACACCCGTCCATTCTGTTGGCTTATAAGTTCGCTCATCACAGCCCCTGCGCGTCAAAATCGAGCACCACGTCGTCGCCCTTCGGCAGCGCCTGACAGCTCAGCACGTAGCCTGCCGCCAGCTGATCTGGTTCAAGACTGTAGTTAACGCCCATCTCTACTTCGCCACGCAGCACCTTGCAGCGGCAGGTTGCGCAGACGCCGCCTTTACAGGCATACGGCAGATCCGCGCCCTGCCGCAGCGCCGCGTCGAGAATGCTTTCGTCTCCGGCAGTCAGCGTTATCTGGCGATCCACGCCGTCCTGACGCAGAGTGACGGTTTTGCCCGCCGCCTGAGTGCGTGAACGAGCGTTCGGCGCGATCCCCGGCGTGTTGAAGTGTTCGATATAAATATCCTGCTGCGACACGCCCATCTCTTTCAGCGTGGCCTCAGTTTCCTGCATCATGCTCTGCGGGCCGCAGATAAAGGTGCGGTCAAATCCCCGGATATCCAAAAGATGGTCGCCGAGCTGTTTCAGCTTCGCGCCGTCCAGCCTGCCGCTCAGCAGCTCGCTGTCCGATTTTTCCTGGCTAAACAGATAAATAAGCTGCAGGCGCTGCGGATAACGGTCCTTCAGGTCAGCTAACGCCTGGCGGAACATCATGCTGGCGCTGCTGCGGTTGCCGTAGACCAGCGTCATGCTGCTTTGTGGTTCGGTGGCAAGGGTAGCGCCGATAATCGCCAGCATCGGCGTGATGCCTGAACCCACCGCCAACGCAAGATAGTTACCGTGGATTTCCGGCATCGGCTGGTAGCCGAAGGTCCCCTGCGGCACCATCACCTCCAGCGACATCCCGGCGGCTAAATCGCTGACCGCGTACTGAGAGAAGCGGCCACCTTCAATGGCTTTGACCGCGACGCAAATCTCGCCTGGATTGTCAGAGCGACAGATGGAATAACAGCGGCGCAGCTCTTCATCGCCCAGCCGGGCTTTCAGCGTGAGATGCTGGCCAGGGCGAAAGCGATATTGCCCGCGAAGCGCGTCCGGCACCGCAAACGTGATCGCCACCGCCTCTGCGGTTTCGGGTTCGATACGTGCCACTTTCAGGGAATGAAACGAAGGCATAACATCCTCAAATACATTTAAAGTAATCAAAGGGTTCCCGACAGCTGTCGCAGCGATAAAGCGCTTTACAGGCCGTGGAGCCGAATTCACTGATGAGCGAAGTATGCTCGCTGCCGCAGCGCGGACAGGTCACCCGGGCGGCGACAGTCGCGTGGCAGGCATGTCCCTGCGGCGGACTAATGCCGTACTCACGCAGCCTGTTTTTGGCCTCCGGCGACATCCAGTCGGTCGTCCAGGCTGGATGCAAAACCAGCTTGATATGCACCGGGCTAAGCGCTGCATCCTCCATCGCTTCTCTGATGGCGGCCAGTAAGAACTCGGTCGCCGGGCAACCTGAATACGTCGGCGTGAAGCCGATATGCCAGCCGTCCGCGCTGTGTTCTACGCTGCGTACCATGCCGAGATCGGTGATAGTCAGCACCGGGATCTCCGGGTCGCTGATTTCACCGAGCAGACGCCAGACGTCGCGAACGGCGGCGGGCTGAAGCGTGGCGGTTTGCATTCTCTTCTCCTTACCACTGCTGGTTCGGGTAGGCACGCTGCAGGTACTGCATTTCAGCCAGCAGCGGGCCAAGGTGTTCGGTATGTAAGCCCTGCTTACCGCCGGTGCGGTAAGGGGCCTCTTCCGGTGCCCGCAGCGAGGCATCGTTCAGCCCGGCGGTGACCTCAAGCAGCCATTCTTCCCTGAGGCCACGCGGGTCGACCGCGATCTCCTGCTCCGCCAGCATGGTTTCCAGCTCGTCGGCGACAAACATTTCGCCGCTGAAGCGCCACAGGTTGTTCAGCGCGCTTTGCGTTTTTTCCCTGGAAAGCTCGGTGCCATTCCCCAGGCGTACCAGCCAGCCGCGGCTAAAACGCAGGTGGTAGCGCACTTCTTTAATCGCTTTGGCCGCGATGGCCGCCAGCTGCGGGTCCTGGCTTTCTACCAGGCGGCTGAACAGCGAGACGTGCCAGGCGTCCAGCAGATACTGACGCACCAGCGTTTCGGAAAAATCACCGTTTGGCTGTTCCGCCAGCAGCAGGTTGCGGTATTCACGTTCGTCACGGCCAAAGGCCAGCCTGTCTTCATCAAGATGCCCGCCTTCCCGCTCTGCGGCATAGGTCAGGAAGTTGCGTGCCTGGCCGAGCAGGTCGAGGCCAATGTTGGCCAGCGCCAGGTCAATTTCCAGCTCCGGCGCGTGACCACACCAGGAACTCAGGCGCTGGGCGAGCACGAGGCAGGTGTCGCCGAGGCGCAGGCTGTAGGTCGCTACAGGATCGAGTGTCATTGGCGGCCTCACATGTGCTCGATACCGTCAGGCAACGTGTAAAACGTCGGGTGGCGGTAGACTTTACTGTCTGCCGGGTCGAAAAATTCCGGGCGCTCTTCCGGCTGCGAAGCCACGATTTCGCTCGCTTTCACCACCCAGATGGAGCAGCCTTCGCTGCGGCGGGTGTAGGCGTCACGGGCGTTTTCCAGCGCCATCTGGTCGTCGGCCGCGTGAAGGCTGCCAACATGGCGATGGGACAGTCCTTTTTTATTACGAATAAACACTTCGTACAGCGGCCAGTAAATTTTGCTCATCTCTTACTCCTTCAGGCGGCGGTGCGGGCCTGTTGTTTTTCGGCATACGCAAGGGCGGCTTCGCGCACCCATGCCCCCTCTTCCCAGGCTTTACGCTTGGCGGCGAGGCGTTCTTCGTTACACAATCCGCGCCCGGCAACCACCTCGTTAAATTCCTGCCAGTCAATGTCGCCAAAACGGTAGTGGCCCGTGGCCTCATCGAGATGCAGATCGGGGTCCGGTATGGTCATCCCCAGCAGCTCAACCTGCGGCACCGTATTGTCGACAAAGCGCTGGCGCAGTTCGTCATTCCCGAAGCGTTTGATTTTCCAGGCGAGGCTTTGGGCGCTGTTCGGCGAGTTGTCGTCGTTTGGCCCGAACATCATCAGCGCGGGCCACCAGAAGCGATTAATGGCGTCCTGCAGCATCTGGCGCTGTTCCGGGCTACCCTTTGCCAGCACCGTGCAGGCTTCAAATCCCTGGCGCTGGTGAAAGCTTTCTTCCTTACAGATTTTCACCATTGCGCGGGCATACGGGCCGTAAGAAGTCCGGCACAGCGCGACCTGATTGACGATGGCGGCCCCGTCAACCAGCCAGCCAATAACGCCGATATCGGCCCAGTTGAGCGTCGGGTAGTTAAAGATGGAGGAGTACTTCATTTTGCCGTCGAGCATCTTCTGGTAGATATCTTCCCGGGCGCAGCCCAGGGTTTCGGCGGCGCTGTAGAGATACAGACCGTGCCCGGCTTCATCCTGCACTTTGGCTAGCAAAATGGCCTTACGGCGCAGGCTCGGGGCACGTGTTATCCAGTTGCCTTCCGGCAGCATGCCGACAATTTCCGAGTGCGCATGCTGGCCTATCTGGCGGATCAGCGTTTTGCGGTAAGCCTCCGGCATCCAGTCCTGCGGCTCTATGGCCGTCTCCTGCTGAATGCGCTCATCAAAGCGTTCTTGTTCTGTCACGGCATCACCTTATGATTCAATTTAAACCAATACATTGCGATATTGCGAATCACATCATGATTAAAAGTTACAGATAAGTTAACGAAGATCGCAAAGATTACACCGCATGTTTGTGAGGCCTATCACGTAAAATTTCGTTAAAACGCTATTTATCATTGATATAAATCAAAAACAAAAATCACACCCCATCACGTTGTTAACAATTTATTAAATTACAGCTTGATTTTTATGATTCATAAAACAAACACTGTAAGCATTAAATGCAGCATGTAATGGAGAGGTGAGATGCAACAGTTAACCAGCTATCTGTCCGGGGCGTGGTTTAGCGGTCAGGGCAAAGAAAGAACCATTTTTCATGCCGTTAGCGGCGAACCGTTGTGGCAGGTGACCAGCGAAGGCGCGGATATGACGGCGGCAAAACGGTTTGCCATTGAACAAGGCGGTAAGGCACTGCAGGCGATGACGTTTATCCAGCGCGCCGCAATGTTAAAAGCCGTGGCGAAACATCTTCTGGCGCAGAAAGAGGCTTTCTACGAGGTCTCGTACCAAACCGGGGCGACCCGCGCAGATAGCTGGGTAGACATTGAAGGCGGGATCAGTACGCTGTTTGCCTACGCCGGAATGGGAAACCGCGATCTGCCGGATGACACGCTGTGGCCGGAAGACGAGTTGATTCCACTGTCCAGACAGGGCGGATTTGCCGCCCGCCACGTGCTCACCTCTAAGTCCGGCGTGGCGCTACACATCAACGCCTTTAACTTCCCCTGCTGGGGAATGCTCGAGAAGCTGGCGCCAACCTGGCTTGCCGGTATGCCCGCCATCATCAAGCCGGGCACGGCCAGCGCGCAGCTAACCCAGGCGATGGTCAAAGCCATTATTGAGTCAGGGCTGGTGCCGGACGGCGCAATAAGCCTGATCTGCGGCGGCGTCGGCGATTTGTTTGAGCATCTGGATGAGCAGGACGTGGTGACGTTTACCGGCTCCGCCAGCACCGGGCAGAAGTTACGGTGTCACTCAAATATCGTTGCCCGCGCTATCCCGTTCACCATGGAAGCGGATTCGCTGAACTGCTGCGTGCTGGCGCAAGACGTTACCCCTGAACACCCTGAGTTTGCGCTGTTCGTGCGGGAAGTCGTACGTGAAATGACCGCCAAAGCCGGGCAAAAATGTACCGCGATTCGGCGAATTATCGTGCCGCAAAACCTGTTGGGTTCGGTGATTGAAGCGTTGATAGCGAAACTTGGGAAAATTCAGCCGGGTGACCCGGCGCTGGAAGGCGTGCGCATGGGAGCGCTGGTCAGCCTTAAGCAGCGGGATGACGTGCAGCGTAAAGTTGACCAGCTGATTGCCGCCGGATGTGAAGCGGTGCTGGGCGGTAAAGCAGATACCGCCCAGCCGGGCGCGTTCTTCCCACCGACGCTGTTGCTTTGCCAGCAGCCCGACGAAACGCCTGCGGTGCACGAGCTTGAGGCCTTCGGCCCGGTGGCTACGGTGATGCCGTACCGCAATGCGGAGCACGCTATGGCGCTGGCTCGTGCGGGCCAGGGCAGCCTCGCCGGGACGCTGGTGACCGCCAGTGAAAAGACGGCGCGTGAATTTATTCTTGGCGCAGCCCGCGCTCACGGACGTATTCAGGTGCTGAATCAGGAGTCCTCGGAGGAATCCACCGGGCACGGCTCACCGCTCCCGATGCTGGTTCACGGCGGCCCCGGACGCGCGGGAGGCGGTGAAGAGCTGGGCGGCCTGCGCGCGGTGAAGCACTATATGCAGCGCACCGCTATCCAGGGCAGCCCGACAATGCTTGCCGCCGTCAGCGGTCAGTGGAACTACGGCGCAAAAGTTCACGAGGACGCCGTACATCCGTTCCGCAAGCATTTTGAGGAGCTGCACATCGGGGAAAGCATTCTGACCGCCCGCCGCACCGTTACCGAAGCCGATATCACCAACTTTGCCAACCTGAGCGGCGACCGTTTCTATGCCCATACCGACAAAATTGGCGCAGCGGAATCGTTCTTTGGTGAACGCGTGGCGCACGGCTACTTTGTGGTATCAGCCGCCGCCGGATTATTTGTCGATCCGGGCGTCGGGCCGGTGATTGCCAACTACGGCATGGAAAACCTGCGCTTTATCGAGCCGGTAAAAATCGACGATACGATTCAGGTGCGCCTGACCTGTAAACGTAAAACCGCCAAGCCGCAAAAGACGGCAGAAGATAAGCCGGTTGGCGTGGTGGAATGGGCGGTGGATATTAGCAATCAGCATCAGCAGACCGTTGCCCGCTATTCAATCCTCACCCTTGTTGCCCGCCTGAACGGCGATTTTGCCGCATAGTTTTTGCCTTTCAGCTCTCTCCCTCACCGGGAGAGAGCCCTTACTCGCCTGACCGATCTCCCCAATCCTACATTCTGGCAACCACAGCAAAACGCCTGGCAGGGAATACAAGGGAAGCCCGGGCGGAAGTTGTTATGTTGAGTTCGACAGTCTTTATCCAGCACGCACATAACAACACAACGCACTTTTAAGGTGAAAAAGCGATGACAATGAAAACGGAAAAAAAAGCGCTGGCGCTGGCTATTGCGCTCCTGACCTCGGCAGGGATGAATGCCCCTGCTTTTGCCCACGGCGGCGAAGCACATATGGTGCCAATGCAGAAAACGCTCGCAGATTTTGGCGCTGACGTCCAGTGGGACGACTACGCGCAGATGTTTACCATTGTTAAAGACGGTGCCTACGTGAAGGTGAAGCCAAACGCTACCTCCGCCGTCGTTAACGGCAAAACGCTCAGGCTCGAAGTGCCGGTTACCTTTAAAGACAAAACGGCGTTTATCTCCGAAGGGTTTATCAATGAGGTGTTCCAGTCCGGGCTGGATCAAACCTTTGCGGTGGAGAAAAAGCCGCACCCGCTCAACGCCCTGAGCGCCGATGAAATCACTAAGACGGTCGAGATAATCAAGGCCGCGGCAGACTACAAGCCCAACATTCGGTTCACCGAGATATCCCTGCGCGAGCCGCCGAAAGAACAGGTCTGGAAGTTTGTGATGGACGGCACCAGCGTCAGCCAGCCGCGAGGAGCGGACGTCATCATGCTGGACGGCCGCCTTATTATCGAAGCCACGGTGGATTTGGCCGCCGGAAAGGTAAAAAGCTGTAAACCGATTGAAGGCGCGCAGGGCATGGTGCTGCTGGACGATTTCGCCACCGTGCAGTCGGTCATCAATAGCAGCCAAGAATTTGCTGAAGCGGTGAAAAAGCGCGGAATCAGCGACCCATCTAAGGTCGTCACCACCCCGCTTACCGTCGGCTATTTCGACGGTAAGGACGGCCTGAAGCAGGATCGGCGCCTGCTGAAAGTGGTGAGCTATCTTGACGTCGGCGACGGCAACTACTGGGCGCATCCGATTGAAAACCTGGTGGCGGTCGTGGATCTTGAGCAGAAAAAAATCATCAAGATTGAGGAAGGCCCGGTCATTCCCGTACCGATGACGCCGCGCCCCTATGATGGCCGTGACCGCGAAGCCGCAAACCTGAAGCCGCTGAATATCATTGAGCCTGAAGGAAAAAATTACACCATCATCGGCGACACAATTCGCTGGCAAAACTGGGATTTACACCTGCGCCTGAACTCACGCGTTGGCCCTATAATCTCCACCGTGACTTACAACGACAACGGCACCAAACGAAAGATTATGTACGAAGGTTCCCTCGGCGGGATGATTGTGCCGTACGGCGATCCGGATATCGGCTGGTATTTTAAAGCCTATCTGGACGCCGGTGATTACGGCATGGGCACGCTGACTTCGCCTATTGTGCGCGGCAAAGATGCGCCGGGCAACGCCGTCCTGCTTGATGAAACTCTGGCCGATTACACCGGCAAACCAATGACCATTCCGCGCGCTATTGCGGTTTTCGAACGCTACGCCGGGCCTGAGTATAAGCACCAGGAAATGGGCCAGCCGAACGTCAGCAGCGAACGCCGGGAGCTGGTGATCCGTTGGATAAGCACCGTCGGCAACTATGACTACATTTTTGACTGGGTTTTCCACCAGAACGGCACCATCGGCATTGACGCAGGCGCGACAGGCATCGAGGCGGTGAAAGGCGTGAAGGCGAAAACCATGCACGACGCCACGGCGAAGGAAGATACCCGCTACGGGACGCTGATCGACCACAATATTGTCGGCACAACCCATCAGCATATCTATAACTTCCGCCTTGATCTGGACGTGGACGGCGAAAACAACAGTCTGACTGCGATTGACCCGGAGGTGAAGCCAAACACCAGCGGCGGCCCACGCACGAGTACGATGCAAACCAATGAATATGCGATTAAAAACGAGCAGGATGCGGCGCAGAAATTTGATCCGGGGACCGTCCGCCTGCTGAGCAACCCGAAAAAAGAGAACCGCATGGGCAACCCGGTTTCCTACCAGCTGATCCCTTATGCCGGGGGAACTCATCCGGTCGCCGCCGGTGCGAAGTTTGCCCCGGACGAGTGGATTTACCACCGCCTGAGCTTTATGGATAAGCAGCTGTGGGTGACCCACTACAACCCGGATGAACGCTATCCCGAAGGGAAATACCCGAACCGCTCTGCGCACGACACCGGCTTAGGCGCTTACAGTAAAGACAATCAGTCGCTTGAGAACACGGATAATGTAGTCTGGTTAACCACCGGCACCACGCATATCGCCCGCGCCGAAGAGTGGCCCATCATGCCGACCGAGTGGGTACATGCCCTGCTGAAGCCGTGGAACTTCTTTAACGAAACGCCAACCCTTGTGAAGTCAGACGATAGAGACGGGAAATAGCGAGGTTTGCGGCGTGCTGTTGCAGCACGCCGCTTCTTTACTCTAAGGCTTAATAGCCTGCCAGCCGTGAATAAGCAGCGACTGGAAGAAAGGCTGCGCGCTGACAAAGCCTGCGTCAAGAAGCAACGCTTCAGTTTGACGAGGCGGTAGCAGAAGCAAACGTCGGCTAAGCTCGGCTTTCACCTCAGAAATGTCCCGCTCGCGTTGGGTATAGGCCTGCTGCAGCGCAACCCAATTCCTCAGTTGACCGTCAAAACCGGGATCTGCTATCTCTCCTGCTATTTCCGCGGCGATAAGCTGCCCCGCCGGTTTTAGCCTGTCTACAATGTGCTGGTAGATACCGCCGCGCTGCGGATGCTGAATAAAGTGCGCAACCAGCAAGCACAGCGCAGCGTCGTATTTTTCCCGTTCAGGAACGTCGATAACGTGGCCTTCAATCAGCGTACAGCGATGGCTAAGCCCTTCACGCTCAAGCTTTTCTGCACAAACGGCAAGCATATCGGGAGAAGGATCAACCCCGGTAAAACGCCACCTGGGGTGCTGCTTTGCCAGCATGACGATTTCCGTGCCGGTGCCTACGCCGACGCAGAGCACCTGAGCTTCTTCGGCCAGGTTTCTGAGTAAAAGCGATATCAACGAATGTAGATTGTTTGAGATCTCTTTCAGCCGTTCGCTGCTGGCATCGTACTGGCGGGAAAACTCCGCGTTGAAAATGTCATTTGACTCGTTCATCACATCGCGCCTCGACACTCATGTAACTTACAATAACACGTGAATTGCTCACCTAGAAGGGTTTCCCACACCTATCAGTGGTTAATTATCCAACAGATTTTCGTCGAATGAAGCTTTATAATTAGCTTTCGTATAATATTTATACAAAAACAGGTGCAACTTTAAATAATATTACCTTACAAGCGGAAACATTATTCCCGACTGGCTTGAACACTATAGCATTGACTAAAATAAGCACTTCTAGCTAATAAAAAAAATAAAGATCAAAAAAAATCTGGCGATGTTTTTAATTTAGAAATAAAAAGTGATATACTCTCAAGCGGATCTAATCTACATTCAAAAATAAAAAACACGTTTAACGTGCCTTTATCTCTGACTTTGGCACTCCTTTTATGGGGTAATTCCCTGCAGCTGAATACCGAGAGAAAATAATATGACCCAACACCAACTTCAAGACACCATCGCAAGATACAGTCAGCATATTATAACGCATCCTTACTTTCGTGAGGCGATGCAACATCATTATGATTCGCTGATGGTAACCTATAAAAAACAGCAGAAATGTTTATCGTGGCCGGGAATCGAACCCAGACCCCACGGTTAGTGCGATAACCACTAGACCAAGGAGGCCGGCGAATACACAAGTAATTTTATAATAATGCACTTACATACTAATATAGAAATAATAATACAAATATAGCTACTCAATATAAACATACAGTTTACGTAACTTTTATACTGCAACTACAACGGTTCCGGTGGTTCCGGTGGTTCCTTCCCATCTCCATAACATTATTTTTTAATGAAACGTTAAGAAATCGTCAAATCAATAAACGACTGTTGGATTGATAGATTTATCGACTGATCGATGTGTTCGCATGTCGATGTGTTCGCCTGTCAATGTATTCGCCTGTCGATGTGTTCGCCTGTCGATGTTTTCGCCTGTCGATGTGTTCGCCTGTCGATGTGTTCGCCTGTCGATGTGTTCGCCTGTCGATGTGTTCGCCTGTCGGTGTGTGCCCCTGTCGATGTGTTCGCCTGTCGATGTGTTCGCCTGTCAATGTGTGCGCTGTCGACGCACGCCAGCAATAGGTCTGACTCACGCATTAGATGTCTCACATCAATAAATTAGTCGAGTGTCAGCTAAAATGAAGCAAAAAATAAAAACTAAAAACTTGTTCAAGAAGAAACTAGTAAAATGTTCAATGTCAGTATTTGTCTTCCAGAGTTTATTGGCTGTAGTCGGCCGACGCAGCGCGCCCGGGGACGCCGCCTCAGTAGCCTCCGAAGGACGTCCGGCCGCTGGCTCTTCACGAAATCTTCAATTTCCCAGTTTATTTGTATTGTTTCAGCTTCGGTTGAATAAAATAAAGCGGGCCTTACGTAAATGGCTCTATAAGTTGCAACCACAATAAGTCGGGCCATTTTGAACTTTAACAGGTTACGTTAGAGTGCATTGTTGCTGGTCACCGAGGTGCAAGTAGTCGTTTTATGAGGGCTATTTGTCGAGGCAGCCGCATTCGACACTCGATTTTTGATTTCGAAACTTTATTGAGAGCCGCCGCTCATTACACTCCTCGGCGAATGCGCACAATGGCTTCGCTCAGCGGGGATACTTTTTACAGCCCAAAGACCAATTCCGCTATCTAAATAGCCTCAAGTCAGTCTGATGGTATCTAAATGACCGACTTTGACAGTCTTTATATTGACCTCACGTCCAAGGTAACGATTACAACAACATTGGGAGCTGACTGCGACACAATTGCGCTAATTAGCAGAATGAGGGCTCAGACTGTGGAGATGGCAGTGCACAATGACCTGCTGTCGTTCCTAAAAAAGTTGATTACGAATTTGAATAGGCTAAAGAACTACGGATCACGTTTATACGGGATACGGAAAACGGCAGAGCACTTCAGAGAGTACTGCGTGTACAAGTCAACTGAGGCATTCGGTGAGGGGAGATCCCCTCGAGTAGCACCAGTCTCGCAGTGTGTTCGCGTACCGTAGTTGTAGTTCGTAATAATCTTTGGACAAATGGGAAATTCAGGTTTGATATCCTGTCGAGGACAAATCAGTTGCAGCAAATGGGCGTTGGAAAAAAATGTTGCAAAACAGACCCAAGCAGATCATTGATGAAACACAACTTACTTATAACTATGCCAGTTATATATAATTGTTATGCCATTTTAGATACGTTTTATCTTGGCCACTTGACAAAACTCCATTTGAATATGAGTACACTATAATATTTCTTTATTAATTTCTAAGTCTACTGTTTCAATTCAATTCAATTCAATGGCCACTGTCGCGTCGGGCACAACAGTGTACTGTTTCATATAATTGACAACACCTGGTTTGAGTCAGGAAAAGATGGCATAAAGGTGGCATGACATCATGCCACCTTTATGCCATCTTTTATTATCAATTAATCATCAATCATAAAGTAAGATACAGTTTGATTGTATAGAAACAGTCCAAATGTTTGAATATACACATATTAATTATTATACTGCTACCTTCTTAAATCACATTAAGATATTTTCATGCTTAGCTTTGCGTTCACAAGCAAATTATAAAATGAGCAGGAGAGACTAATAATGCAAAAACAAAGAAATCTGTCATTTCAGAACTGTAAAGCAGTTGGATAAGTCTGTTATCCCGAACACAACACCTCTCGGCAACGGCGGCTGCGGAACCCACGCCAGCGAGTGCGCGACAAAAGCACAGAGCGAATAACACAAAGGCGATAAGCAATTACCCCGCGACCACGACGCTCAAGATCCTCCTCACAAGCCACCGCGCCGGCGCCACACCTCTGGCACGACCGACTAAAGCTCAAATCCAAACATTGGAGAACAACGTTTGACCCGAGCTGCTTAGGCTTTAAGGGTGTTCCCAGTTTGTTTATTCCGCGTAACGAGGGCTCGGCTCAGTGGGCGAACTCCGCGGCTATTGTCCCGGTAATAGTTTGAGCGATGATCCTTGATTCTCTCTGAGATATCAGCGCTTCCAGCAGCGAGGCCGTTCAACCAGTCTTTTATTCGTCTCTAGCGCTATTATCGCCAGCCATTATACGCTGGCTTTAAAAGTCACTCACATTTAGATTTACAAAAACACAAGATGAATTCTTGCTTCCGGCCGTGCTTTTTACACTCAGAATAGATAGTTTAAATAATCAAGCGCGGCACACGTTGACTTTTTTGCTCCCTTGATAATAAGCCCACAAACATTCACAGCATTATTTGTTCTAAACTGCTACTATTACTGGTCAAATCTTTTGGAATACTGACTTCTTTCATAAGTAAGTTTTATATAATTAAGCGACCAATACTTGTATTTATAATACTTAGGCGAGCGACCTTCGTTCGGTATTTTCATAGCGTCATCGCACAAATTCCTAAGGTAATAGTTGATCATCACCAGCAGCAACACCACAAGTTACATAAAAACTTAAGAGATGGCGCTATGATAAACAGTTGCTTAAAAAAACGTTTTTGGTAATATTACAATTTTATAAACATTACATATTTCATCTTAATAGGCGACCTGTACTTCATACTTTATTCATTACCATAATATTCATATATCCACTCATATATTGTGAACGTTAGGCTAAGTCATCGTATTTATTTTTGCATTAATTTATTTAATTTCATCAATATTTTTAAATTATATTATATTTACAGGTCAACCTAATACAATACTACAGTTATTCCTAAAGTTACTACTACTTACTAGTTATAACGACACACCAAGTATAATGCCATCCTTTCGAACTCACTTGGAGGGCAGGAGAACAATTAGTAACTTTATACGTCAGCCTATAAACATGTCAGCCTCCAGCTAAACGGGACAAAGAATCTCATAGTGAGCAGTTTTTGTAAGAGCGTCATCACTAGGTACAAACCCAAAATAATATTTCGGGAAAGAGCTGCACTTTGTCCTTAAGTTCGAAGTAAACATTGCCGCCACCTTGCCCACACTGCCCACACCACCGAGTGTGCCGAGTGTGATATTATCACAGTGTAACGTCACGTGACGCAACGCAGTGCACTCGCGTGTACGGCAATATCCCTTATGTATAGCGGTCGCGGGGCGAGGAGTCGGTGGCCCCAAATGGAACACCCGCGCGGGTATTGCTTTAATATTTGCAGCGGCTCGAGGCGTCCTGTTTATTAGCGAGCGGGAACGACGCCGCAGTGTAAGAGCCAACACACGACGTGTTTTAAGGGACTACTCACTACGCCGGCAGCCGACGCCACAAACTGAGCATTTTGTTTCTATCGATACAAATGGAGACACGTCGATACAAACGTGCTGAGTGACTTGTCACATAAAATAGATAAATATTATAGGATAATACACACACATTAGC
>DWAA01000037.1:0-32216 GCA_018237865.1 Styx infernalis | reverse complement strand
CTCAGTGCACGTGTGGACGGTAAAAAAGTGGGGAACTCCGCTACTGTCACGGTCGGAGCCATTACACCAGATTTACGATTTGATAATGCCGTTCAACCCGTGACATGGACAAGAAACTTTACCGCATCTCAGGTGGTACGCGGTATGCCTGAGGGCGTGGAGCAAAAGTGGTCGAGTTCGGATACCAGTGTGGCAACTGTTGGCGCGAACGGAAAAGTGACGCTCCTTAAATCCGGCACTGCCAGAATTTCTGTTTACACCCCCGGGAATGAGCAATATGACCAGGCGATGGCGTCATACACAATGAATGTGTCTAAAGCAAACCCTGGGTTAAAAGCCGGAACAGGTGACCCTATAACTGCAGTATGGGCTGATGGTCAGGAAAGAAATATTACTGCCACCTATACGAACGGCGATGTGCAGGGCGGGCTGAAGGCTACATATTCGGCCAGGAGTGAAGTAGTTGTTAAGGTGGATAGCTCAGGAAAGCTAACTGCATTGAAGCCAGGGACCACAACTGTCACCGTCAGTACACCGGAAACAGATCAGTTCCTTGCCGCCTCTGCGGATGTTGCTTATGTACTGAACAAAGCGACTGCTGATGTGAGTTTCGATACCTCCGTGGTAAAAACAACGGATGAAGATGCCTTCACGCTTCAGGAGCCTGTCACCATGCTGACGTCGCAGGCCAGTATTCAATGGATGTCGAGTAATACAAACGTAATAAATGTATCCGGTTCAGGTACTGTTCAGGGAAATATCGGTAAGGGACAAACCCGTTTGATGCTAACGGTGCTTGCTAATGATTATTACAATGCCAGCTCCGGGTATTACGATGTGATGGTGTATACAAAGCCATCTGTTAATCTTGGTGAGGTTTCTTACATAAGCAAAGGAAGTAAAGGCAGCTCCGGCACATGGACGCCAGTATTTACTGATGACTCGCTTTCAGTTACCTGGAGTGCGGATGCTTCTGATGAATTCAGTAAACCTGAGAGCGTTATTGTGTACCTTCTTGACAGTAGTGACAATATTCTTGCCAGCAAAGAGGAGTTGTCACCATCGGGTAGTAAAACTACTACGGTAATTCCTGATACTTCGTTTTGGGATAAAACGGTACATGTCGCATTGGTTGCCAAGAGTTACGGCAACCTGGAAACAAAAAAAATGTCCTCGACGATTGGCGTAAAAAACCTCGTGCCCAAGAACATCTGGACAGCCTTAACCGTCAGGTCGCAGGTAAAAACCATCACATCGCAGGGTGAGGATGACGCTTGTAAGTCAAGTGCATTTGGCCGAGAGCATTGGAATAATGCTGTCATCACCGGAGACAGCATTGATTTTGGCGGTAAGAAATTGCTCGCTACGATGTCGGTCAAAGCCAGAGTCAATGCAACACAAAATGGAGCGACTTCTGCTACGGGATATTTCCCGAATTCATACAATACTGTAATAACAAACCAAAAAGTTGCATTTGGTTCGCTCCAAATAGCCAGCAATTGTTGGAGAGACCATAGTGGAGGGTATCGGGTAGGTATCACCGTTGATTATGCCGGGAAAAGCTACGATTACTGGGCAGAAGAAAGCCATGGTTGGGGAGGTAATGGCGACGGCATGTATGTAGACCGGATTGATAATTTTTGAGCTAAACAAATCTCCCCCCTTGAACAGGGGGGAGTAGAAAAATAATGTCAAAAACCAGGAATAAATCGATAATGCTTAATGCCCCTCCCCTAAAAGATTTTTTTTTGTTAAGAGATGTACAGTTCGATCATCAGCACCGACAAATCGTATCTTCAGAAAAAAAAACATTCCTAACAAAAAAAGAATCTGATGTTCTTTTTTTGTTATGCATGCGAGCGCCTGACACTGTAACCCATGATGAATTGAGAGAGCATGCATGGAAAGGCACATATGCATCATCTCTAAGTATAGCGCAAATAATCAGGAAACTGAGAGTTAAACTGGATGATAATAATAAGTCTATAATTGTTAGTCATCCTAAACTTGGCTACAGACTTTCAGGGGTAGACACTGATGAGGTGACGATTTTGTGTGTGACCAAGAAAAGGAGTTTATTGAAAAAAATGTTAGAGCTAATACCCTTCAACTTTAATTTAAAAAAGAATACATATTGATTTTTTTTGGCCCTGTCGCGTTAAGGGTAAGTGGACTGATCTCATGCCCGTAGAAAAATTTTGTCCTCACGACGAGGCCTGTTCGAAGGCTCCGGGCTGATGCCGCCGAGATGACTGTGGCACCGGGCCCGGCTGCAGAACACTTCAATGTAATCGAAGATATCCACCTGGCCCAGGTCCCGGATATGAAACGATAATAAGTTAGTCCTTTTGGCGCTATTATTCTGGCCGGTTTTGTAATCTGAGTGTCATGTACATGATCCAACAGGAAATGGTGTGGCGCTCAATACTTCTCAGGTCAGTTACGACATGACTCAGCGTAAGAAAGGTATAACCCAGCATTTATCGGTCATGAAAGCCGGTATATCTGTCCGCTCCGGTCGTCGAATCGATAAAGAGCAGTGGTCAAGAGCCTTGCACGTCATGGGCGGATGAGCAAGGATCCTCTTGAAGCCGTTCCCTGCTGAAGAAGAGCCCTGCTCTGATGCCCACGACTCTGCTGGAAATGCTGCAGGATAAATATCCCGGTCAGTTCCCCAACAGTATCCGCAGGACAATGCAACGGTGGGGCCGCGAATGGAAGTTGCAGTACGGTACAGAGCATTAGGTGATATTCTGCTAGTGGCATCAGCTCGGCCTGCGAGGCCTTTCGGGCGTTGCCGAAATGAAAGACGTAGTTGTCACCATCGCTGGCAAGTTATTGGTGCATAAGCAGTATCACTTCCGCAGGGAATGGAGCCACTGAAGCTGGATGCGGGTCGTTTTTTTCAAAAACGTTTTTTGAATGCAGATTTAAAGGCATTGGAATATGCTACGGGATTCGAAAACACTAAGTCTAAAAAAGTACCGTGATGACAATAACAATCCCGATAGCAACAATATACTTAACTCCTGCAAAAAACAAAGAAGGCAATAGCGAAGGATACACTTCCAGATTAACAAATAATTTGGTCAGTGTGGATAACTCTGCTAACACCTGCATCAGGAGTCCAGCCTCTGTGGATGGAGCAAAAACTGTAATTAAGGAATTAACTGCAACGTTAGCAAGAAGAAGTAAAAGTACTGCTTTGGTTCAAGCAGATTTTGCGGGAAAAAGACGGACTATTGTTCAGATAGAAATTGATGAACTGAAGAGCCAGTATCGTGCGCAAGCCCCCGAGCGTGAAAGAAAAGAAAAACAGGAGAATGACAGAGTTGATAGGGCAATTAAAAAAGAAGCTGAACAAATAGAGCTGCAAAAGAAGTTGAAGGAAATTAAAGAAGCAGAAGCCTTGAGGATGCGCCCCAACATACCCTTAGATTCAAAGGGTATTCCTGTACCGCCTCCTCCCCCTCCGGCTATGGCTGTTTCGGAGAAAACGACGTTTAATAATATTCCTGAAATAAAAAATAAGATCATGCTGAATCAAGAGAACGCAAAAAGTAAAGCCATGATTCATGAATTGACCCGGACACTGTCGACAAGAAAAAAAGCAGATTGGGATCCACATAAGGAAAAGAAAGAAAACAGGAGAGTAGCCGCGGCGATAGCAGAGGAAGCGTTAAAAGAAAGTTTGCGAAAAGCACAGGAAGCAGCCCGCATAAAGCCGATTAATGTGGTGATAAAACTGGATAACAATGGAATACCTGTTCCACCACCACCACCACCATCACCACCACAAAGTTAAAAGAGGGTGACGCTCTACACTATTTTGTGCAAATGCCTTTTCTCAGACGTGACCGTCCAGACGGTCATCGAACTAGATAATATAGCTCATTGCCATAAGCCAGTCCCTCAGTGGCAACGTCCATGTTTAGGGAACTGAATCATCGTTTAAAAAATATCCTGACCATGAACATGGCATTCTGGAGCGTAATGATGACAGGTACATATGCCAATTATGATGATAAAATGCGGTTTTTGGTCTTTTAACTTCAGGCGCACCAGTCCTGCATCTCTGTGCCAGAGATCATAGTTTCTGATCAATGTTATGCAGCCTTTTGCCACTAACTCTGCGATATGTCTTCCTGCCTGTGCACTGCTGACGCGCAGAAGGTTGCTGCACAGGATGCACTTGTACGTAACCGTGTGAAGAAATTAGGGGTTCTACGCCGGAACCCCAGATTTTTCCGTTATCCTAGTTTCAGCCCGACAACCAGCGCATCTAGGTCAATAATCTCATTGCTGCTCTGGAAGGTATAATGCCCGTTCAGCAAAATATGCTGCCAGGCTGTAAGCATCCCTGTAATTCGAACCATTCATTTTTAGAGTTCTTCCGACATACTGATTATGTCACCTGAGGAGATCGCCATGCGCAAAGCCCGATTCACCGAGCACCAAATCATCGCCGTTCTGAAGTCCGTCGAAGCTGGCCGGACCGTCAAAGATGTCTGCCGTGAAGCCGGTATCTCAGAAGCCAGTTATTACAACTGGAAAGCGAAGTTTGGTGGTATGGAAGCTTCTGATATCAAAAAAATGAAAGATCTCGAGGACGAAAATCGTCGTCTCAAACAGATGTTTGCCGATCTCAGTCTTGAATGCCGGGCCCTGAAAGACGTTATCGAAAAAAAGCTTTAAAACCAGCGATAAAGCGGGAGCTCGTCAGCTATCTGACGGCACAATTTGCCATGAGCATCCGCCAGGCGTGCAGGACATTATCGCTGAGCAGGACGGTGTATTTTTATCAGCCCGATACCCGGCGTGATGAACCGGTGATCCCTGCGCTTACTGAGCTGGCAGAACGCTATCCGCGCTACGGTTTTAAGAAGCTGTTCCAGCTGCTGCGCAGGCAGGGCAATATCTGGAACCATAAACGTGTTCACCGGATTTATTGCCTGCTGAAACTGAATTTTCGTCGCAAGGGAAAACAGCGGCTGCCAGTGCGTAACCCGGCACCACTAGCGACGCCGCAAGCGTTAAACCAGAGCTGGTCCATCGATTTTATGCACGACGCGTTGGTCTGCGGCCGACGCTTCCGGACCTTCAATGTGGTGGATGATTTTAACCGTGAAGCACTGGCGATAGAAATCGACCTGAATATCCCGACTCAGCGAGTCATCCGGGTGCTGGACAGGATCGTGGCAAACCGCGGCTACCCGCTGAAAATGCGGATGGACAACGGGCCAGAGCTGGTCTCGCTGGCGCTGGCACAATGGGCCGAAGAAAATGGCGTACAGCTCGAATTTATTAAACCGGGTAAACCTACACAAAATGCTTTTATCGAACGGTTCAACCGGACATACCGGACAGAAATTCTGGATTTTTACCTGTTTAGAACACTGAATGAAGCACGGGAAATTACCGAGCGCTGGCTGATGGAATATAACAACGAGCGGCCTCATGAATCCCTGAACAACCTGACGCCGGAAGAGTACCGGCTGATGGCTGAAAACACGGAAGTCTCAAAAAGTGCGTGGAACTAAAACGGGTATGCTTACACTGCCACCGGTGATATTCGGGCCAAAGTCTCAATGCCCTTGGCGTTGCCTTCCGCTTCCAGTCGTTCCAGCAATCGCGACAGGATCGCCGAGTTGTAATACACGATCGCGTTGGAAATCAGCCGCCCGCACTGGTTACTGATGTCTGTTTCAATGTCATTTTTCCCGGTTAACTCCTTCTTTCCACCGACCTTGGCCACTGCGGCACGCAGCTGGTGATAAGATTCAATCCGGTTCTGGGAACGCCGGATGTTGCGTTCCAGCTGCGGATCGCGCAGATACTTCAGCGTGTAGATGCTGTGTACCAGCCGATCATATTCAAAGAGGGCCTGCCGGACCGGATTCGTCGTGGTGTATGTGCACAGTTTGCGGACCAGCGTCCCCTGCGTCATTTCATTCAGCCCCAGCGTGGCGACGATGCGATCGAGATTGCTTTTTTCGCGGATGATAAGGTCCCGGTCAATCTGTCCGGCGGGCTGGATCAGGCATTTTTTATAGGCCGATGGATCTCTGATGCAGTACAGCTCCTGCAACTGCCGGTTCAGGCCCGTAAAATGAGGTTCAAAGTGCAGGCCAAACCAGTGCAGGATCGCAAAGTTGGCTTTATTTATGCTGTGCATGTCGCCGGTGATGGCCGTGGGTTTCACCTCTGAGGTGTTGCGGTACCAGATATCAAAGACATGGTAGGCTTCATAGTCGTTCGTGCCAATCAGGTAACCGTTGATCGGGATGTGGTTACACAACAGTGTGTAGGCCATGATGCCTTTACCGCGGCCGAAGTATTTACGTGAATATCGGGCCTTTACTGTCGGTCGTTTAATGCCAAACTTCTGCCCGTCAACGGCACCATAAAGCGTTTCCGGATCAAACGAATAGTGCGGAAAAATAGGCAGGGCCTCTATGGCATCGGTGATGCAGTCATTAGCCGTGACCAGTGACGCCAGGCGGAGGTACTGTTCGTACGTGGTTTCCAGCACATGGAACGGAATATCGCTGGTTCGTGCCATCACATGATTACCGTGATTCATCGCCTGGGCAACGATGACCGCCATCAGGCTGTCTGCATCGGCATTCTTTTTGGCATAGCGTGGCTGTAGCGGCTTCATGGCATGAAGAAAACGGCACTGCCCGTTAACAAACCGGAAGACGTCGGTCACATCGCAGAATGGCAACTGCTCATAAAATCGCTTCTCCTGCGCCTTATGACGGCTTACCACGGATTTATGCCAGGTCAGTTTCTGCGTTTCTATATCGTATTCCAGATGTTTCAGCTTCCCCTGCTTCAGCTCGCGGTTGAAAGCTTTCCACTGCCGGTGCAGTTCGGACTCCAGCGCCCTGAGCTGCGATTTAACCGGCTTTTGTAAAAACGGAATATTCATTTCAGCCAGGACAGCGGCCTGTTCCCCTTCCGGTACAAGTTCATCAGAAAGATGGCGGTGCCGGAGACTGTCATTGAGGTGGAATTCACCAGTCTGAAAACGCTTTCTTATCTGGCGGTAGAGCCAGAACTCATAGCGCCCGGCGTTTAGGCCTGTGGGCTCGCCATCCTCGCCGAACTCCAGCAGATACGGGCGCAGACGCTCCGGTAATGTGCCCGGCGGGCATTCCGCCAGTGACCGCTGTGAAAGCGTCTGCTTTTTGCTGAAAACCATTTTGAGCCAGCTCAGCGCTTCAGCCCACGGGCTGTCGTGGATCACGCTGGTGAGGTCGAGTGACAAAAATAATGGCCGCAGGTGACGCCGGATTAATGCCGTCATACCCTCCACGGCCTGCCACTGCAGCGCCAGAAACTCCAGTCGTTGAGCATAATCGAAATCAGGGAGGCCATACATTGCATCCTGCTCTGCGTCCGAAAGAATGCTGAGGAATTTATTTTTGTTGGCCATTCCTGATCCTTATGCCCATTGAACGTAGCGCCCTGTTAAGCTCCTTTAGACCGTTGAACTAAATTTAGATATTGCTACGCGTAAACGTTAACTCTAGCGGATTGAAAAGATTACGGAAGAAGGTATCCACCTTTTTGATGTTACTGATATCATTTTCCGTCAGTGTGTCATTCTTAAGGCGAGTGATCATCTCCGTATTAATTTCTTTCATAGCCGCAATATTATCGCCATGGCGAGCAACGTTACCGGTTTCTTTTTCCAACTGCTGGGCGGTCATCTGAATGCTGTCCACGGCATTATGAAAGAAACTATCCGGGAAAACGGTTTTATCCGCGGGCAGAAATGCCGTCGTCGCCATGTAATTCAGGGTTGTGCTGAATTCACGAAGCACGGCTAAGTCATCTGCAGTGGTGGTGTACTGCGCTGAATCGGCAAACGGAAATGATTCAATCGCAAACTGCTTATCGCTATCGAGAATCGGCGCGGGGGGCGTGCCAGTGACATGTGCTGAATCGAAACGCATGTTCTGCGGCAGTTTCAAATAGGTGTTCGTGGTTTTTTCTTCGCCATTTTCTTTAGCATAGGCCGGAATATTCAGCTGCTTTGCATAGGTATAGGTCTGGCGGAATACTGCCGCAGGCGTTCCGGCTATGATAATTTTATTGCACGGTTTATTCTCCCGGATCATTTTATTAAGAATATCTGCCACGTTAATAGAATTCTGACCGCTGTTTGTGGAGAAATGATCAGTGTGGATTTTTTCCTCCGCAACACCATTATTTGCCAAAATCTCTTTAAATCGGCCCGCTTCGGTTTGGTTTACTGCGATGTGATAGCGGTCGGTGGTGCCATGACCACCAAATCCGCTGGTAATAAATTGCAGGTGTTTGGCTGAACCGGCTAATTTAGCAACATGAGCGACATAAGCTTCATCATTATTGCCGTTCAAAACTAAGAAGTTCCCCGGTTTGTCGTTTTCTCTTAACCATTGCTGCTCTGTTAAATTGCCTGCGGCCTTCAGAGTAATAACGTTACCGTTATCACCAGCCTTAATATGCAACGCCACCGGCTGTGTCAGGATATCCAGTTTCCCTCTGGCAGCAATTTTAAACGCTGCCTCCATCGGTTGTAATTCGTTGATAAGTGGTGCGACGGATTTTGGATGACCTTGAAGCTCGTAGCCTTCCGCGACCAGCTTTTGCATTACCTTTGCGGTCTGGTTATCAGCAAGATGCTTACCGCCATTAACGGATTGGTGCAATGTTTTTCCTGTAGCGAGAAACCGGGTTCCTGGGTGCTGGGCCATCGCCCGCTCTTTTGCGTTCTTCTCTATCCCATTTTCAGTGGATTGCGCAATTTTCTCTTTAATCCGCATTATTTTTCGTTCTACTGGAGAATCACTTTTTCGAATTCCTGGCGATGCGGGAGAATTACTGACGCATTCAATTTTGCGGATAAATTTTTTTCCGACCTCAGCCGGGTTTTGAGAAGCTACAGGCGATTCTGTCCGAGACAAAATCGCAGAGTTACTGAGGGGGGTATGCGTTACAGAACCGATCATGATTAATCCTTATATCAAGTTAAACAGTGTTGTAATGTAAATTGCTGGCGCTCAGATTGATTCAATAAAACGACTTTAAATAACGTTCATGCTCTGGCTCCTCTTTAACAACAACTGCCCCCAGCTCAACGTTCTGTTCCTTAAGTGCATCCAAAACCTGTTGATGTGAGCATAAACCAACTACGGTATTAAAAAAGCTACCGCACTCTTGATGTCTGGCTAACGGAACGGTTCACGATAGTTGCTAGAAAGAGTGAGAGATACACGGTTGTCAGCCTTTATTACAATTTCGGGATACGAAGTATCCTTTACCGATACTGGTGAAAACGATGCGGTAAAGCTAATCCAGCGCGATTTAGGTTGTGCAGTGAAATACGATTAGGAAAGAGCTAAGATCCAACAGATACGCGTACTCAGGCTGAAATACTGACCAAAAATGGTGTCTTGATGAGTGATTGCCAGCAGAGGAAATATCAATAAAAATGGCTGTCAGAAGTCGATTATTCCTGATGACGGTTGGGGCATATTCGGTATCAGAGGCCAAAATTGGAATGCAATCCAAAATAAAAATACATCCGTAAAGCACCTCCATTCAGGAGGTGCTCTACTTAAACCTTTAATCCTATCCACCGAATCCGCACTCAGGCTAACAAGAATCATTATGAGGCAATATTAAGTCTGGATATTCCAATTTGACTAATATAATCCCCATACCACTGCAACATCTCCCTACGCTGTTCAAGATACTGCGCATGATTGTACGTGCCACGAATAGTGTTTTTATCTACATGAGCCAGCTGTAACTCGATCCATGCCGTGTTATAGCCCTGTTCATGCAGAATAGTACTCATCGTGTGCCGGAAACCGTGCCCCGTAGCCTTCCCGTGATACCCAACCCTTTTCAGTACTTGATTGATACTCGCTTCGCTCATTGGTTTGGTTATATCGTTCCGTCCAGGAAATACTAGGTTATAACGACCTGTCACAGCCTGGAATTCACGTAGTGCTGCCACAGCCTGATCGGACAATGGCACCAGATGTGGACGACGCATTTTCATCCTTTCTATCGGCACTTTCCAAACCCGCTTATCAAAATCAAATTCTTTCCATTCAGCCTGGCGAAGTTCGATAGTGCGAACTCCAGTCAACATCAGAATTCGAGTCGCCAGTCGGGTTATCGGACTACCAGAATACGCGGCAAGAGCCTGCAAAAAAGCAGGGAGTTCATCAGCTAGCAGATGGGGATAATGGGTAGATTTAGGCGCAGTCAAGGCACTTGCCAGTTCAGAGGCAGGGTTAGTTTCAGCTCTGCCGGTGACTATGGCATAGCGAAATACCTGATTGCAGGCCTGGCGGATTTTACGCAGTTTATCGAGGACACCACGTTTTTCGAGCTTACGAAGCGAGTTGAGGATCTCCAGAGGCTTGATCTCTGCAATTGGGCGTTTACCGATATCCGGGAATATATCGTTTTCAAACGCTTCCATAATGTCTTCAGCGTAGCCCTTTGACCAGTTAGGGCGTTTATATTCATGCCATTCCAATGTGATCGCTTTAAAGGTGTTTTCTACATTGGCCTTTTGAGCTAGCTTTTCAGCTTTCTTCTCTTCACTCGGATCGCCACCTAAAGCGACAATTTTTCGTGCTTCTTCGCGCTTAAGCCTGGCATCTGCCAGAGAGATATCAGGATAAACTCCGATAGACAGTTTTTTCTCTTTCCCCAAAACACGATACTTAAAGCGCCAATACTTCGCACCGCTGGGCTTTACTAACAGATACAGGCCACCGCCATCGGTGAGCTTATATTCTTTTTCTTTGGGTTTTGCAGTTTCTATCTGTCGCGCATTTAGTGGCATAGGGGCCTCTAATTTCCATTGAACGAGATGAGCCCCCTCAAAGGCCCCCAGCTACCACTTGATTTGGGTGTAACTGAGTTGACCACAGTAGAGTTCAGGACAGAAAAATTCAGTAATATCAGGGAGTATAAAGGAGAAAAAGCGAATTCAGTAGAGGTGTGTTGACTTCAAAATGGTACGCCCTACAGGGTTCGAACCTGTGACCTACGGCTTAGAAGGCCGTTGCTCTATCCAGCTGAGCTAAGGGCGCACTGAGTAATGTCGATGTGCATTACGGCTTGATGCGGGGTGGATTATACGGTCAGCACCTCTTGAGTCAATGGCTTTTCAACCACCTGCGCGACAATTGAGCATAAACCCACATCAGTGCCTGACAGCAGGGCGCGCATCTGACAAAATAGCAGCAACCCCTTCCTTTAAGTTTACAGATGGAATTCTCTCTCTGATGGCAGCAAAGATTATTGACGGTAAAACGATTGCGCAGAAGGTACGGCTTGAAGTTGCTGAAAAAGTAAAAGCCCGAACTGCCGCAGGAAAACGTGCCCCTGGTCTGGCCGTTGTATTGGTGGGAGCAAACCCTGCATCCCAGATTTATGTTGCGAACAAACGCAAAGCCTGCGAAGAGGTTGGGTTTGTTTCCCGCTCTTACGATTTGCCGGAAACCACCAGCGAAGCGGAGCTGTTAGGGCTGATTGATGACCTGAATGCCGATGCTGAAATTGACGGTATTCTGGTGCAGCTGCCTCTGCCTGCCGGTATCGATAACGTCAAAGTTCTCGAACGTATCGACCCGGATAAAGACGTAGACGGTTTCCATCCGTATAACATTGGCCGCCTGTGCCAGCGTGCGCCACGCCTGCGTCCGTGCACGCCACGCGGCATCGTTACGCTGCTTGAACGTTACAATATCGACACCTACGGCCTGAACGCGGTGATCATTGGTGCGTCCAACATCGTGGGCCGCCCGATGAGCATGGAGCTGCTGCTGGCCGGCTGCACCACCACCGTAACGCACCGCTTTACTAAAAACCTGCGTCAGCACGTCGAGAACGCCGACCTGGTGATTGTGGCGGTGGGCAAACCGGGCTTTATTCCGGGAGACTGGATCAAAGAAGGCGCTATCGTGGTGGACGTGGGTATTAACCGTCTGGAAAGCGGGAAAGTGGTTGGCGACGTGATTTATGATGAAGCGGCCGCCAAAGCCTCGTATATTACGCCGGTTCCGGGTGGCGTAGGCCCAATGACGGTTGCCACCCTAATTCAGAATACCTTGCAGGCCTGCGAGGAATATCATGATGTCGATGGAGAGTAATAATGGCGACCTTCTCATTAGGTAAACACCCCCACGTTGAACTGTGCGACTTGCTCAAGCTGGAAGGCTGGTGCGAAAGCGGCGCTCAGGCAAAAGCGGTGATTGCCGAAGGCCTCGTGAAGGTGGACGGTAACGTTGAAACCCGCAAGCGCTGCAAAATTGTGGCGGGTCAGACCGTCACCTTCGAGAGCCTGAGTATTACCGTTCAGCCTTAAGCCCGTCCGGCCCTGTCCTGAGCGGAAAGGGCTGGAACTCACTCTCCCTGCCGCTTCAGGCGGGGGGCGTTGAATAAGCCTTCACCCCTCAAGCATAAATCCCCGTTAACGCCAGGCTTAAAAACCTGCGCCACTTCAAATATTCGATAACAATATGGCAACAGTGCAGATTTCAGTTGCGGGGCAAAAACCGTTTCGGCACTCTAGATAGAACGTTCTAGTAGAACGTTCTACCTACCATAAAAACGCGTGAACAGACAAAACGCGGTTACTGCGTGTGCACCGGGGGAAACGTCCATGAGTCTGTTGTCCAGTGTTGTTAAATCGTTATCAAAGCTTTCCATGATTGGCCGCGCGCTGATGCTGCCTATCTCGCTGCTGCCTGCTGCGGGTTTACTGCTGGCGTTCGGCGATAAGTTTCACTTACCGCTGATGATGAACGCGGGCGGGGTTATTTTTGATAACCTGCCCATGCTGTTTGCCATCGGTTCTGCCGTTGGCCTGGCCGCGGAGTCCGGTATTGCCGCGCTGTCTGCGGCGGTGTCGGTGTTTATCATTAACATCACCATTGGCACCGTGATGCACATTACGCCGGAAATGGCCTCTGCGGGAGGTAAATACGCCATGGTAGTGGGCATTCCGACGCTGCAGATGGGCGTTTTTGGCGGGCTTATCTCCGGTATTCTGGCGGCGTGGTGCTATAACAAGTTCCACACTATGCAGCTGCCGGAATTCCTGGGCTTCTTCTCCGGTAAACGTTTTGTCGCAATTGCAACGGCGTTTCTCTCTTTCCTGCTGGGGATGGTCTTGCCGTGGGTCTGGTCGTACATCCAGTCCGGCATTGATGCCCTGTCGGTCGTGGTGAACGGTGACAATCAGGCCGCGTCGACCTTTATCTTTGGCCTGGTCGAGCGCGCGCTTATCCCGCTGGGGCTGCACCATATCTGGTATCCGTCCTTCTGGTATTCCTTCGGGGAATACACCACCCACAGCGGGCAGGTTATCCACGGCGACCAGACGATTTGGTTCAAAATGCTGGAAGAGGGCGTGAAGTCCTTCAGCAGCGACAGCTACCAGAATGCCGGTAAGTTCATGCAGGGCGAGTTCCCGCTGATGCTGTTCGCGCTGCCTGCGGCCTGCCTGGCGATGTACCACGAAGCCAACACCAAGAATAAGAAAATTGCCTCCGGCATTCTGTTCTCCGCGGCGCTGACCTGCTTCCTCACCGGGATAACCGAGCCGGTCGAGTTCACCTTTATCTTTGTCGCCCCAATTCTGTATGTGTTTAATGCGGTGATGGCCGGCCTGTCGTATATGTGTATGTACCTGCTGCATGCCCATATCGCGAAGTCATTCTCCGCCGGTATGATTGATTATATTTCCTTCGGCATCCTGCCGTCCTTCAACGGTTACCAGACTAACTTCCTGATGGCGGTGGTGGTCGGCGTACCGATGGCGCTTATCTACTACTTCACTTTCCGCTTCGTGATCCGCAGTTTCGACGTGAAAACGCCTGGGCGTACCGAAGTGACCGCCAACGCCGGGGATAAAACCGACACCGAACTGGCGGGCGATATCATTGGCCTGCTGGGCGGGGCGCCAAACATCAACTCCGTGGGCTCCTGTATCACCCGTCTGCGTCTGGAAGTGGACGACAGTTCGAGGGTCGACAAAGACGGTCTCAACAGCCTGGGCGCACGCGGCGTTGTGTTCGTCGGCGATTCGGGTATTCAGGTGATATTTGGTGCCAGAGCGCAATTTATTGCCCAGACAATGTCGACGATGATCGGTAAATAATGTAATACCTTTCAGCCTCCTGTATGTTTCAGGGGGCTGAAATTTATGGATATGCGGTTGCAGGGGTGGAATGAAAAAGGTCAACATCATTGATGTCGCGGAGCTGGCAGGCGTATCGGTGTCAACGGTTTCGCTGGTGCTGCGCCACAAGGGCAAGATCTCCGAGGCGACCATTGATAAGGTCAACGCCGCCATCAAAACATTAGGTTACGTGCACAACGTTGCCGCCGCTAACCTGCGTTCCAGCACGTCCAATCTGATCGGCCTGATCATTCGCGATTTTAACGATTCCTTCTCGATCAACGTTACCGCAAGCGTCGTTCAGCAGCTTGAGATACAAGGTTATATGGTGTTTCTCGGCCAGCCGCGTGATGACGAGCAGCAGCTGCGTAATTGCCTGACGTCGTTTAGCCAGCAGGGGGTTGCCGGGGTGATTTATCTGGCCGCCGACTGTCACCGCGCTGAGGTGCCGCAGGCCATTACCGACTGCCCGCTGCCCACGGTGGTTATCTCTGAATCTACCATTACCAGCACGCGCGACGTCATTGGGCGAGATAACCGCCAGGCCGGTAACCAGGCGACTCGCTTTCTCATTGAGCGTGGGCACCGCAATATCGCCTGGCTCGGCGGCACGAAAAGCTGCCTGATTCGCGGCGAGCGTCTGTCGGGCTACCGCAGCGCACTGCAGCAGTATGGCCTGCCGTTCAGGGAAGAGTGGACGCCAGAATGTGCGGATGATACCTCCGCTTCGGCGTTTGCCACGCGCCTGATGCTGGAAAAGAGCAACCAAATTACCGCGATGCTGTGCCATTCCCCGGCGGCTATAATCGGCGCCATTACCGGCATTCAGCAAGTTGGCCGTACCGTCGGGAAAGACGTCTTCTTAACGCAGCAGGTCTCGCTGATCGGCTTCGAAGATATGATGTACATTAATCTCACCTCGCCGAGCTTTACCTATGTCTCCGCATCCAGCGAAGAGACCGGGCGACAGGCCGCCTCTCTGATTGTCAGCAAAATCAAAGAGCCAGGATTACCGGCTCAGCGCATTATTATTTCCGGGGAGCTGGTTCCGCGTGAGTCGGCTTAACGTTAATATTAATCATTTCTCATTGGTTAATATGTCATTAATGTCATCACGATCCGTGGCATTTTATTAACGCATTATTTTCATTTTTATTTCAATTAATCATGAAATCAGTTTGAGATTGCAAGTTGAATATATTCTGTTCAGAATACTCATCTCTGATTAGGAGTTTTTTTCTTAAATATGTTCAAGCCCACCCTTTTTATCTTATTGTTTATGTCGGCTTTCTATACCGATAGCGCGATGGCCGTTAATTGTCAGCGTGCCGCTACGCCACTCGAAAATACCATTTGCAATAACGACACCCTGCACTGGCTCGACAGTACGATGAGCGTGATTTATCGCGCCATGCTGGTGAAATACGATGCCCCTTCGGTAAATAAAGCTTATCGGGAGTGGGAGAAATCACTTGAAAGCTGTACCTCGGATGGCTGCATTGAGCGCGCATATTATGAAGGGATCAGCCGAATTTCTGGCGTCAAAGAGGACTTTGACTGGCAGGGGCAATGGTGGAATACCGTAGCGGCAAACCGCAGCGGCGGCACGCTAACCTTTAGCCGTAGCGCCGAATGGTCGTTAACCGTTGACATCAGGGCCTGGGCGGGCACCAATCACGATGATTTTACCGCCGAGGCCAGAAAACTCTACGGCATGGCGATTGTGGAAAAAGTGCAGGACACCAGCAACTGTAAGCTGCTGTTCATTCCACGGCAGGATGGTTCCATTCAGGTACACAGTAACGCAGACTGGGGCTGTAGCCTGTCAATGCCGACCGGCGTTTTTGTTGATGGTCGCTATGTCAAAAGCGCAACGGATCCACGGCCTAAGGCCACGCTGCTGTCCATTGGCATTTTTCCTGATGCTGCAACGGATGAACGCTTCAGGGAGATGGTAGGGGACGATTACCAAAACTTTGTTGATTCAGCCAACGTGTATATCTACCAGGACGACATCGATAATATTGGTGCGAAGGTCATTGCCATGTGGGTTCGTGGAGAGGCAAATCACCACACGGCAATTGTGATGTACACCCCGGAAGGAAAAATGTGGGCGGCCAGGACTTCACCGGGAAAAAACGGCCTTCAGGAAGCCACGTTTTACCGCTCGAAAGGGAATGAGACTGGCCCGCTGCCGCGAACGCTTCAAAGCTGGAAGCTGCGGTTTTTGGATAAGTAGTTTTGGCGCTCACCCCAACCCTCTCCCTGAAAAGGAGAGGGGAAACTGCGTCTTTTAGCCCCTCGCACCTTTGGGGAGAGGGACGGGATTTAAGCCAAAGTCCCGACAATCTTCAAATCGCTGTCATCCGGCACTTCATTATACGAAAGCACATGTAGCCCGGCGCTGAACAGGCGACCATAGCGGCCCAGTATCGGGCGCAGCTGCGGCGTTACCAGCAGCAGCGGCGGCAGGCTCTTCGCTTTCATCTGTTCGTAAATCATCGGCATGGTATTTTGCAGCTGCGCAAGAATATTCGGGTCAACAGGGAAGCTGTCGAGCGCGACTTTCCCTGCCTGCTGAGCCTGGTTCAGAGCGTTCAGTAGCATGTTTTCCAGCTCGTTATCGATGGTGTAGGCGGCAAGCTGCCTGCGATCGCCGTTGATGTTGTGCAGGATGGCACGGCGCAGGGCGTAACGCACGTCGGCACAAAGCAGCTGCGGGTCTTTTGTCACCGCCGAGCTTTCCAGCAGCGTGGCGCCAATGGTCACGATATCCTTCAGCGATACCTGCTCGAGCAAAAGCTGGCGGTATACTTTTAGCAGCTGGCTGAAATTCAGCGCGTTATTTAAATCTTCCGCAAGCTTGGGGGCCTGCAGCGCAAGGCGTGAATGAAGATGACTGATATCGTCATAATTGAACAGCTCAGGCAGATGCTGGCGCGCGACCTTGTTGACGTGCGTGGCGACGACGCTTGCGCAGTCCACCACCTGATAGCCGAGATTTAACGCCCGCGCTTTTTGGTCCGGGTCAATCCAGACGATAGCCATCCCATACGCCGGGTCGGTGTCCAGCACGCCGTCAATCTCGCCGTACAGCTCGGTACCGGGGATTGCCATCAGTTTCTCCGCATTCACTTCCCCCAGCGCCACGCGAATACCGTTGATGTGGATAGCGTACTGGGCGGGCTTTAGGCGGAAGTTTTCGCGAATGCGGATCTCCGGCAGCAGCACGCCGCAGGTTTCCGAGATAACCTGCCTCGCGCCGCGAATACGCTGTGAAAGCGGGCTGCCTTTGGCGGCATCGACCAGCGAAACCAGCTTGTATCCCAGGTTCAGCCCAATCGGCTCTACCAGCGGAATGCTGTCCCAGCTGACGGTCGGCTCCGTGTCCGGGGCAAGCGCTTCCTGAATCGCCTCCATATCGTCATCCTGCTGCGCGGCAGGCTGCACCACTTTGCTTTGCCGCCAGGCGGCAAACAGCAGCAGGGCGGTAAAGCTCAGGAAAGCAACGTGCGGCATACCGGGCACCACGGCCAGGATGAACATCACAAACGCAGCGGTATACAGCACGTTCGGACGGGCGAGCAGCTGAGTCTTAATTTCATCGCTGACGTCGCCGCCGTCGCTGACGCGGGTCACGATAATGGCTGCGGCGGTTGCCAGCAGCAGGGACGGGATCTGTGCGACCAGGCCATCACCGATGGTCAGCAACACGTACTGCTGGAAGGCGTGGCTGGCGTCGAGATCGTATTTGAAGATACCAATACAGATCCCGCCGATCACGTTGATAATAAGCACCATGATCCCGGCGATGGCATCGCCGCGCACGAACTTCGAGGCCCCGTCCATCGCGCCGTAGAAATCGGCCTCGTTGGCAACGTCTTTACGCCGTGTTTTGGCCTGCTGTTGATTAATTAAGCCGGCATTGAGATCGGCATCAATCGCCATCTGTTTACCCGGCAGGGCATCAAGGGTAAAGCGCGCGGATACCTCAGAGATACGCTCTGCGCCTTTGGTGACGACCACAAAGTTGATGATCATCAGAATGACGAACACCACGAAGCCGACCACGAAGTTACCGCCGATAACCACCTGACCGAAGGCCTCAATCACTTTACCGGCTGCGCCTTCACCTTCATGACCGTGCAGCAGCACCACGCGCGTGGAGGCCACGTTCAGCGTCAGACGCATCAGCGTGGTGATGAGCAGCAGCGTCGGGAAGACCGCAAAATCCAGCGGACGTTTACTGTTTACCGCTACCAGCAGCACGATGACCGCCAGCACAATGTTGAAGGTAAACAGAATATCCAGCACCAGCGGTGACAGCGGTAAAATAATCATCGCCAGCACGCTGAGCAGCAGAACAGGCACGCCTACGTGCGTCTGCCTCAGCACGCTCACGGCCTGGGTTAACTTATTGTTCGCCATCGGCTTTTAATACCTCTTTTGGAATATCAATCTGCCTGTTAAGGCGGGGTTTTTGCTCAACGTTGCCCGCACGCCAGGCTTTTACCTGCATCACGTAGGTCAGGACATGAGCAATGGCGCGAAACAGCTGCGCCGGAATTTGTTGGTTAACGCGAGTGGTGTAGTACACCGCACGGGCGAGCGGCGGAAATTCGACAATCTCCACGCCGTGGTTCTGCGCAACTTCACGGATAAACATCGCCACGTCGTCGACGCCTTTCGCCACAATGTAGGGGGCTTCCGCTTTGTTTGGGTCGTACTTCAGGGCCACGGCGTAGTGGGTCGGGTTGGTGACGATAACGTCTGCCGATGGCACCGTTTTGTTAATTTGTCCCATTGCCATCTGGCGCTGGAGCTGGCGAATACGCCCTTTAATTTGCGGGTTGCCGTCGTTGTTCTTGTGTTCTTCCTTCACTTCCTGCTTGGTCATGCGCATTTTTTTGGTGAACATAAATTTGCTGAGCGGCACGTCGAGCAGGGCGAAAATCACGATCACCGCGACAAAGTAGCTGATGACATGATGAAAAATATCAAAACCGCTGCTGATGGCCTGGCGCAGGTAGAGCTGCTGCAGGTAAAGCAGACCGTCCAGCGAGTCGTGCACCATGGTGTAGAGCACGGCGAGGATCACGCCGCATTTCAGCAGCATCTTGCCAACCTCAACATAGTGGCTACCGGACACCATGCGTTTAAGTCCGCTGATCGGGTTTATTTTCTTAAAATCAGGCAGCAGCTTGTTAGGGGTGAAGATCCAGCCGCCGGGGATCAGGCTGGAAATAATGCAGGCCACAGGAATCGGTACCAGCGTGGCGATAAATTTAAGAATCACCATCGCGTTAAGCATCATAAACTGGCCTAGCGCTCCGCTATCATCCAATCGTCCGGCCATTCTGCCGACGGATAAAAACGACTCGCTTATCAGTGACTTGTAATAGGGGAAGAAGCTACTGATGGTCACGAACGATGCCACCAGCCCGACGGCCATCGTCAAGTCTTTTGAGCGTGGAATATCCCCTTTCTGTCGGGCCTTACGCAGCTTACCCGCCGTGGGTTTTTCGCTCTTGTCTCCGCTTGAGGATGACGACATTACTGCACCCTTATTGCGTCAAGCCGGGCGAGGATCTCATTGGTCAAATTGAGGTAATGCTCCGGGATGTGGGAAACGATCATCGTGATGCACAGCAGGCCAAACAGCATGCTGATGGGAAAACCGAGTGAAAACAGGTTCAGCGTCGGCGAAACGCGGTTCAGCAGGCCAAAGCCGCCCTGCACAATCAGCATCACAAAAGTGGTCGGTAAGGCAATCAGCGTGGCGGAAGACATAATCCAGCCGAGGCTTTGCGCCAGTTGCTTAAGAGTCGGTTCATTGATGGCCTGACCAATAGGCCAGTAGGTGAAGCCCTTCACCAGAATGGTCACCACCAGCAGATGGCCGTCCATAATAAAAAACAGCAGGGCGCAGAAAACAAAGATGATTTGCGAAATCACCGCCGTCGAGCCGCCGTTAACCGGATCGTTCATCATCGCCATCCCCAGCCCCATATTCATCGACAGAATGTGACCGGCGGTCTGCAGCGCAACAAACACCAGCTGCATCGTCATGCCAAACAGGAGCCCCCAAAGCAGCTGCTCGCCGATAAGCAGAATCACCCGCATCGACACCAGCTCGTTCAGCACCACGTTATTGTGCAGCATCGGCGTAATCAGCACCGTCAGCGTCAGCGCGGTGGCGATTTTAATGCGGCGGGAGAAGGCCTTGCTGTCGAGAACCGGGCAAAAGTGGATGAACGCCAGAATACGTACGAACGGCAGGATCATCGCCATCAGCGGATTAAGCAGGTCGTGAATGTTGATTCCCATGCGTCAGCCAACCAGCGAAGAGGCCTGGTGAAAGATTTCCGTGGTGAAGTCCACCAGCCGGGTCAGCATCCATTTGCCGCCAAAAATCAGCACCAGTAGCGTGACTACCAGACGTGGCAGGAAGCTCAGGGTTTGTTCGTTAATCTGCGTGGTGGCCTGGAAAATACTGACGCACAGGCCCACCAACAGGCTGGGGACAATGGCTACGGCGGAAATCAGTAATACCAGCTGAATGCCAGAGGCCATGATGTCACCGGCGTTATCCATATTGAGCATAGCTATAGCCCCTGCACGCTGGAGGTCAGGGTGCCTACGATTAACGTCCAGCCGTCGCACAGTACGAACAGCATCAGCTTAAACGGCAGCGAGACGATCAGCGGCGACAGCATCATCATCCCCATCGCCATCAAAATGCTGGCGACAATCAGATCGATGACCAGGAACGGAATGTAAATCATAAAGCCAATCTGGAAGGCCGTTTTCAGCTCGCTCAGCAGGTAGGCGGGCGTCACGACCGTTAAGTCCTGTTCGCGCGCGTCGCCGGAGACGCCAGCAATGCTCATCATCTGCGACATCGCCTTATTGTTGGTCTGCGCCAGCATAAACTTCTTTAGCGGCACTTCGGCGGTGGCCAGCGCCTGATTCAGGGTGATTTTGTCGTTCTGGAACGGCACAACCGCATCGTTGTACACGGTGGTCCATACCGGGCGCATCACCAGCAGCGTCAGGGCCAGCGCGATGCCGGTAAGGATTTTGTTCGGCGGACTTTGCTGCAACCCCAGCGCCTGGCGCAAAATCGCCAGCACGATGATAAAGCGCGTAAAGCAGGTCATCATCAGCACCATGATCGGCAGCAGGCCGAGCAGGGTCATCAGGATCAGGATTTCAATTTTGACATTGTAATCCTGACCAGCGTCGGTGTTATTCGCGCTGAATAGGGTCACCTCGCCGTTGGCGGCAAACAGCAGCGGCGAGAAGCACAGGCCGAGCGTCAGCAGTGCCGCAAGGCCGCTTTTCCTACTCGTCAGGCCGCGTAGCAGACTCTTCATCCTGCCAGCTCGCCCAGATTCTTGTTGTTAAACTCGATAATGCGCAGCCCGTATTTGTCGTTCAGTACCACGACCTCACCCTTACCAAACAGAATGCCGTTGACCTTAATGTCCAGCGGCTCACCGGCAAGCTTGTCCAGCTCAACGACCGAATCGTTGTTTACCGACATTAAATCGGCCAGGGAGATCTCCACCGAAGCCACTTCCAGCGTGAGGGTGACGGGGATACGGCTAAACAGTGACATTTTGCGAATCTGATCCATCGGGTTTGCCCGCAGCGTGTTCTCCTGCAGATCCATGCGGATATTGCCTTCCACCGTTTCTTCCTGCGGGGTATCACCGAAGTTCAGGTCGTCCAGATCCAGGGTCTGGCTCAGGTCTTGATCAATTTGGCTCATATTGCTTCTCGACAGTCTTATCGTTAAATTCACTCAGCAGCAGCTTGCCGCGATCTTCCGCGATGTCAGCGGTAAAAATTTGTTCTTTGCCAATAAATACCGGCATAGGTTGGTTCAGTGAGAGCGGAATAATATCCCCGGGCTCAATATCGGCAATTTGCCCGACGGTGAGGTTCAGCGAGGCCAGGCGGCCATTCAGCTTCAGCGGCAAATCGTAGAACAGCCGTTCGATTTGCCCGGCGCTCAGCACGGACTCTTTCTCGCCATCTCCGCCATCCGGCGCTCTCAGCTTCGCCAGCATGCGATCGACATGCAGGTGGTCGAGCAGGATAGTGAACCCGCCTTGCTCGTAGCCTTCGAGGCTAAACGTAATGCACCAGGACCACTGACTCATCACCGTGGAATAGTCATTCTTTATCTCCAGGTCTTCACCAAAGGTGTCTTTATTGACGATCAATGCCGTCAATTCCTGACCTAATTTGTTTTTCAGCCGCTCTTCGGTTTTTGAAACCGATTGAGATAAATCCGGTACAACCTGAGTACTGTCTTTGCTCAGACCATAGTAATCATGAAGAATATTCAGCAACAAAATACGATCAATATCGAAGCCGAGATTGCCGTAAGCGGTAGAGAATAGTTGTGTGTTTTTATAATGTTTATCGATGGCATACGTCATATTCTTTAACATGACATTCACTCTAAACTTTTTAAGGAAGTAAATACTTAATCTTGCGTCGAGAATATCGAAGCAATCATTCATTATTTTGGGCAGCTTATGCCACGGGCGGCCAAGCTTATTGACTTCCAGTTTCACCAGGTCGGGAAGCCGGTCACGGTGATGGATTCTTAGTCGTTGTAATACAGGCTGCATAATTCTTCCGCATAACCATGATATCTGACGATGTCAGCGATGAGCTTCAGTATTGATTCATCGCTCGCCAAAGAAAAAGTTTACCTGGGCATTTAAGTTATGAGAATGCGGTGGCGCTCTTTATTAGCAGCAGCGGGTAGATAATTGGAAAACATCTCATCACTTTTTTCAGGAAGGTGATTAGACCTGCTTATGCCTTCGCTTGCAAGAGCGTAAGGGTTATTAATCTATTATTTAAAAACGATTAATACAGATTAATAATTATCTTATATTGTTGTATTTAAAGGATTAATTCTTTAATACTCATTAAAAATGAGACAATTCCCTCATCCTTCGTATACTAGCCCTCATTGATAGCCGTAGTGCTGAACTGCTTGCGGTTGAATAACCTAATGACGATGCAAAGTGTAAATGGTCTTAATGTTTACTTTCTCTAATATGATGAAGGTAAATATTAAGTCGGTTTTGCTGTCCTCGTTAGTTAGAATTTACTCTAAGTGGGTGATGCAATATGAATATGTTTATGGATCACAGCGCAGGAAATCTGAATGGCTTCGTGGCCAGTGCGCCTTCCAGCGTTAGCGTATTTTCGCTGGCACGCCGCGTGGCAAATTTTAATGTGTCAGTGTTGATTACTGGTGAAACAGGTACCGGTAAGGAATGCGTTGCGAAATATATTCATGAACACGCCGCAGGCCGTGATGCCCCCTATATTGGCGTTAACTGTGCCGCCATTCCTGAAAGCATGCTGGAAGCGATTTTATTTGGTTATGAAAAAGGTGCTTTTACCGGCGCGGTCGCAAGCGTGGCCGGTAAATTTGAGCAAGCTAATGGCGGGACATTATTGCTGGATGAAATTGGTGATATGCCGCTGGCGCTGCAGGCAAAATTATTAAGGGTGCTGCAGGAGCAGGAAGTCGAGCGTTTGGGCAGCCATAAAAAAATCCCGCTTGATATTCGACTGATTGCTTCTACGAATAAAGATTTGCAGCTTGAAATTGCCGAAGGCCGTTTTCGTCAGGATCTGTTCTACCGCATTTCCGTGGTGCCTATCCATATTACGCCGCTGCGTGAACGTCAGCAGGACATCATCCCGCTGGCAATGCGCTTCATTAGCAAATATCACGCCTTTCACCAGGGCACGATTAGTCTTGCCGAAGACGCCCGCCACGCGCTGCTGAGCTACGACTGGCCGGGCAATGTTCGCGAGTTGGAAAACGTGATTCAGCGTGGCCTGATCCTCTGCAACGGTAGCGAAATTGCGGCAAAAGATTTCGGCCTGACGCCTGCCGCGCAGCCGCAGACGGCGGCCGTCGGCATCATGCCGGCCTGGCATGAAACCAGCCACCGCGCCGAGAGTGGTGCGCCGGCGGCAATTCGCAACGTCAAGCTGCACGGTCGTATGGCCGAGTACCAGTACATTATCGATCTGCTGAAGCGCCACCAGGGCAACAAATCGAAAACGGCCCAGTTCTTAGGCATTACTCCTCGTGCACTGCGTTATCGACTGGCCTCGATGCGTGAAGAGGGCATTGATATTGGATGTTGCTCCTGAAAGGGGGAAGGAAACCACTATGGATAAGATTTCAGGATTAGGCATGCCGATGGGGCAGCAGGAAATGCTGATGCGGATGCAGCAAACGGCGGCAACCGCCAGTGCCGGCGCTATCGCCGCGCCCCAGACTCTCGCTCCGTCGGTGAGCGGTGCCGCACCCTCCGTTTCGTTTGGCAGCGTCCTTAACCAGGCCATCAACAACGTTGACCAGATGCAGCACGCTGCCAGCGCGCGCCAGGCCGCTATCGACACCGGCCAGAGCGACGATTTAACCGGCGCGATGATTGAAAGCCAGAAAGCTAGCGTGGCGTTTACGGCGATGATGCAGGTGCGCAACAAGCTCACCACCGCGCTGGATGAAGTGATGAATATTGCGCTCTAAGGGCCTTACCGTGCTAAACAAAATCAAAACTCAGCTTGCGGCGATGCCGATGCCGCAGGGAAATCATAAAAAATGGCTTATGGGCGCCGCAGCGGTGTTGCTGACCGGCGCCATTGTTGCCTCGCTGTGGCGGAGCGGCGGCGGCTATGTTGCGCTGTATGGCGCACAGGAAAATCTGCCTACGGCACAGGTAGTAGAAGGGCTGGGCGCAGAAAATATTGCCTACCGGATTAACCCTGACAACGGGCAAATTCTCGTGCAGGAAAACAAACTGTCGAAGGCGCGTATGGCGCTCGCGGCCAAGGGCATCAGCGCAGCACTGCCGGAAGGCTACGAGCTGATGGATAAAGAGGAAATGCTCGGTAGCAGCCAGTTTGTGCAGAACGTTCGCTATAAGCGCAGCCTCGAAGGGGAACTGTCAAAAAGCATTATGGGCCTGGAGCCGGTAGAGCTGGCGCGGGTTCATCTTGGGCTAAGCGAAGCCAGCTCCTTCGTGATGAGCAATAAGCCGGAGAGCAGCGCCTCGGTTATCGTCCAGCTTCGCCACGGTAAAAGCCTGGATGAGCAACAGGTTGCGGCCATCGTCCAGCTGGTTTCCGGCAGCGTGCCGGGGATGAAAGCCAGCAGCGTACGGGTTGTCGATCAAAGCGGCAATCTGCTTTCTGAAGGCCTGCAAAACGGCGGCAGCCTGGCCGGTATTCGCCAGGCCAATGACGTTGTGCAGCGGATGAAAGCGGACACCGAAAAGAACATTTCCGGACTGCTGACTTCGCTGGTGGGGAATAACAATTTCCGCATCAGCGTGGCGCCTCAGGTTGACATGAGCAGCGTGGAAGAAACCCAGGAGCGGCTGGGGAAAGACGCCCGCGTCAGCGATGAGAATATCAGCCAGGAAAATGTGACCAACGAACTGGCAATGGGTGTGCCGGGTTCGCTCAGCAACCGGCCTGTTAACCAGCAGCCTGCGGCGGCGAATGCTCCTTCTAATGCAAACGCCAACGCGAACGCAGCTCAGGCCGCTAACCCGCAATCCCTCAGCAGCCGTAATTCCGAACAGCGTAAATACGCTTACGACCGTGATATTCGCCATATTCGTCACCCTGGCTATCAGCTTGAGAAGCTTCGCGTAGCGATTGCCCTGAATCAAACTGCCCCCGCGCTGGCAAAAATCACGCCGGAGAAACTCGCCGGCCTGACGCGGCTGGTTGAGGATGCCGCAGGGATAGACAAAGCGCGCGGTGACTCGCTGACGCTAGACGTTATGGCCTTTACCGAACCAGAAGCGACGGCGTTCCCGGTACTGAAATGGTGGCAGGATCCGCACATGCAGTATTGGGGACAAACCGGCGGTATTGGCCTGTTGGCGCTGCTAACCCTGCTGTTTGGCGTGCGTCCGGTCGTACAGCGCTTCACTCGCCGTGAGCTGGCGGTCGTTGACGCGGCCAATGAACCGACGCTGGAAAGCGGCTCGCTGCTTGAAAATGAATTAATGACGAGCGATGAGGGCCTGGCGCCTGGCCTGCCGAAGTCGTCGTTCCAGAACGATGACAACCTGCCGCCGCAGAGTTCTGGTCTTGAAACGAAAGTCGAATACTTACAGATGCTCGCCCAGAGCGAAACCGAGCGCGTGGCGGAAGTACTGAAACAGTGGATTAACAGCAATGAGCGAACCAACAGTAAACAAGAACAGTAAAAGCAGCGTCGGCAACGGACGCTCGCGCATCGAACAGGCGGCGATCCTGCTGCTGAGCGTGGGCGAAGACGCCGCCGCTCAGGTGATGCAGAAGCTAAGCCGCGAAGAGGTGATTTTGCTGAGCGAAACCATGGCGCGTCTGCACGGCGTGAAGGTGACTCAGGCGCGTCAGGCGATGAATAACTTCTTTCAGGATTACCGCGAGCAGAGTGGGATTAACGGTGCCTCGCGTACCTACCTGCGGAGCATTCTGGAAAAAGCGCTGGGCGGGGAAATTGCGCGCAGCGTCATTAACGGTATCTACGGGGATGAGATTCGCTACCGCATGGCTCGCCTGCAGTGGGTCGACGTGCCGCAGCTGGCGGCGCTTATTGAGCAGGAGCACCTGCAGCTGCAGGCCGTGTTCCTCGCGTTCCTGCCGCCGGACGTGGCGGCCAGCGTGCTCAGCGTGCTGCCGCAGGAGCGTCAGGACGAAATCGTCTACCGCATTGCCAAGCTGGACGACGTTAACCGTGACGTTATCGACGAGCTGGACAGGCTGATTGACCGCGGCGTAGCGGTGCTTTCCGAGCACGGCTCGAAGGTGACCGGCATTAAGCACGCTGCCAATATCGTCAACCGCATTCCGGAAAACCAGCAGCTGCTGCTGGATCAGCTTCGCGAGCGAGATGAAGACGTGGTGGACGAGCTGAAAGACGAGATGTACGAGTTCTTCATCCTCAGCCGCCAGAACCAGAATACGCTGCAGCGCCTGATGGAAGAGATCCCAATGGAAGAGTGGGCGGTGGCGCTGAAAGGCACCGAGCCGGTGCTGCGACAGGCCATCTGTAATGTGATGCCAAAGCGCCAGGTGCAGCTGCTGCAAAGCACCACTTCGCGCCTCGGCCCGGTGCCGGTCAGCCGGATAGAGCAGGTACGCAAAGAGATTATGGGCACCGTACGCCAGCTGGCGGAAGACGGCGAAATTCAGGTTCAGCTGTTCGCTGAGCAGACGATGGAATAACCATGTTCAAAAACGCGAAAGCCGCCACGCTGGGCAGCCTGACCGCCCGCCGTCAGGGGGTCATTAAACCCCGACTGCACAAATTTCCGCCGCTGCGTAAAAGCTGGCAGCAGGCAAGTCTTGAACAAACGGGCCAGACGCTTGACCCGGAAGCGTACCAGCAGCAGCTGGTGCAGGGCTTCCAGGACGGCCTGAATCGCGGCTTTGCTCAGGGTATGGAAGAAGGGAAAGAAGAGGGCTACCAGGAAGGCGCTCGCCTCGGTTTTGAAGAGGGGATGCGCAAGGGCCTGGAGGAGGGGAAATTGCACGCTCGCCAGCTGTTTCTTGAGGCGGCAGGGCCGCTGGATGGCGTGGCAAACGAGCTGAGGCAGTACCTTGGCGCCTATGAACTGCGCCGTCGCGAAGAGCTGCTGCAGCTGGTGGAAAAAGTCACCCGGCAGGTGATTCGCTGCGAGCTGGCGCTGCATCCTACCCAGATGCTGACGCTGATTGAAGAGGCGCTGAACGGCCTGCCGCAGATCCCAGAACAGATCCGCGTGCTGCTCAACAATGAAGAATACCAGCGTATTAGCGAAGCCGAACCGGAAAAAGTCCGCCAGTGGGGCCTGTGTGCCGACCCGGACCAGGCTCCCGGCGAGTGCCGCGTTGTGACCGAGACCAGCGAAATGGATATCGGCTGCCAGCATCGCCTGGATCAGTGTATGGACGTGCTGAAAGAAAACCTGCTGCCGGAAACGCACGATGAGTGATCTGGACTTCGAGCAGGCGCTGCGCTCCATTGAGAACATCAACCTTGCTCGCGTGGCGGGCAGGCTGGTGCGCGTGAACGGCATCCTGCTCGAGTGCGTCGGCTGCCGCCTGGCGGTGGGCCAGATGTGCCGCGTGGAAAGCGCCGACGGTGAACTCATCGATGCCCAGGTGGTGGGGTTTGACCGCGACCTGACCTGGCTGATGCCCTTCAAGCATCCTACCGGCTTAATTGCCGGCGCCCGCGTGTTCCCGGCGGATAAGCAGGAGGGCGTGATGATCGGCGACCGCTGGCTTGGTCGCGTGGTCAACGGGCTGGGTGAGCCGCTGGACAACAAAGGCAAGCTTGTCGGCGACACGCCGCTGCCGCAGCACTTGCCTCAGGTTCATCCGCTAACGCGCCAGGGCGTGGAGCAGCCGCTCGACGTCGGTGTGAGGACGATCAACGGCCTGCTGACCATCGGCAAGGGCCAGCGCGTCGGGCTGATGGCGGGCAGCGGCGTCGGTAAAAGCGTGCTGCTTGGTATGATAACCCGCTACACCCAGGCAGAAGTGGTGGTGGTCGGGCTTATCGGCGAGCGCGGGCGCGAAGTAAAAGAATTTATTGAAAACTCGCTGCAGGCCGAAGGGCTGGCGAAGTCGGTTATCGTTGCGGCCCCGGCCGATGAGTCACCGCTGATGCGCATCAAGGCCACCGAGCTGTGCCACACCATCGCCAGCTACTACCGCGACAAAGGTAAAGACGTCCTGCTGCTGGTGGACTCCCTGACCCGCTACGCCATGGCCCAGCGTGAGATTGCGCTCTCTCTGGGGGAGCCTCCTGCCACCAAAGGCTACCCGCCTTCGGCCTTTGGCATGATCCCACGCCTGGTGGAAAGTGCTGGCAACAGCACCGGCAGCGGTACGATGACCGCCATCTATACCGTGCTGGCTGAGGGGGACGATCAGCAGGATCCGATCGTTGACTGCGCCCGTGCGGTGCTCGATGGCCACATTGTCCTTTCCCGCCACCTTGCCGAAGCTGGCCATTACCCGGCCATCGACGTTGGGCAGTCCATCAGCCGCTGTATGAGCCAGGTGACGGAACGTCCACACCAGCTGGCGGCCAGAACGCTGAAGCAGCTGTATGCCGAATACCAAAGCATCAAGCCGCTGCTGCCGCTTGGCGGCTACGTCGCCGGTGCCGACCCGCAGGCCGACAGGGCGGTAAAACTGGCTCCGGCGATTACGCAGTTTCTTCAGCAGGAGGTGCATGAACCCGCGCCGCTTGCCAATACCATCAGTGACTTATGCCTGCTGTCGCAGGCGGGATAACCGACCATGAGCAAACTGATTGCCACGCTCGAGCAGCTGCATATGCTGCGCAACCGGGCGGTTAAAGAGACCGGTGCGCGGCTAAATGCGCAGCAGCAGCTGTGCCAGCGCTATGAAAAAAACATCAGTACGCTGTCGTCGCTTGCCGCCGGGATTGGCCCGGAGACGGGAGCCTCAGCGCTTCAGATGGTGAATCATTCCGGCTATAAGCGCACTCTTCAGCGAGTGATCGACTGGCAAAAACAGGAGCATGCGCTGGCCGAGCTGGAAGCCCGCCAGCTGCAGAGCGCTTTGCTGCAGGAGGCGAAGCGTGAAAAAGGCCTTGAGGTGGTGCTCGACGCGAAGCGCAGCGAACGCCATGCAGAACAAGAGCAACGCGAACGGAAGGCTACAGACGCCGTTTCCGCTCAGTGCTGGCTGCGCCAGCGGCTCGCTCACCGCTAAGAGTTAACTCATGAAATCGATCGCAAACCGCAGTACCCTGCTGGATACCCTGTTAAAGCGCCAGCGTGCTGCTACTCCGCAAAAAACGCCCTTTGTCAGCGTCGTCTGCCCGACATGGAATCGACGAGAATTTCTGCCGTATCTGCTCTACATCTATCAGTACCAGGACTATCCGGCGGATAAGCGTGAGCTGATCATCCTTGATGACTCAGAGCAGAGTAATCAGGATCTGATCGATATGATGATCGATCCGGCGCTGCATAATGTGCGCTATGTTCACAGCCCGGAGCGCCTGCTGCTGGGCCGTAAGCGCAATATGCTCAACGATTTGGCGACCGGGGAATACGTCATCAGCTTTGACGACGATGACTATTACCCGCCGGAAAAAATCTCGCACCAGGTGGCCGAAATGCAGGGCCACAGCGCGCTGTTTTCCGGCTGTGACCAGATCTACGTTTGGTATAGCCACCTCGACAAAATGTACCTGACCCATCCGTTTGGCCCGCATCATGCGCTGAACGGCACCTTCGGGCTACACCGCAATTTGCTGAAAAGAAACCGTTATAAGGACGAGGCGACGCTGGGCGAAGAAAAAGCGTTTCTGCAAAACTTCACCACGCCGGTGCTGCAAATTGCGCCTGAGAAGGCCATCGTCTGTATTTCACACAGCAGTAACACCTACGACAAAGACTTCATTATGGGCAGCAGTATCCCGGTAGATCTGCGTCTTGAAGATCTGGTAAAGGATAAAAATCTGCTGGCCCATTACCGACGCCTGAGCCGCGCGCCGCTTAACCTGCCGGTGCAGTGGGAGGTCTTCGACAAAGTGGCGATTATCTATGCCCCTGAGCGTGAAGCTGAGCTTGAAGAACAGTGCCGGGCGCTGGTTGAGTTTGGTTTTTCAGCCAGCAAGCTGCTGCCGGTGGCGCTTCATCAGCATGAAAATGCCGGGCTTGCCGAGCTGCAAACCCACTGCGAGGTTCTCGAACGGGCACGGCAAGAGGGCTGGCGTAACGTTGTGCTGCTGGACGCAACGGTTCAGTTTGTGAAGAAGGAGAACTCTGTCCAGCAGGTGAATGCCCTGTTGACCAGCCTTGCGCATATCGACTGGCAGGCGCTGATGCTGGGCGGCAAATACGGCGAGCTGCGGCTGATGAAGTCGTTGTCCGGCGTGGTGCGCGTGCGGGCGGCGGAAAACGGCTGCGCCTATGCGGTGAACGCCAATTTTTACGCCACTTTACTGGCGGCCTACCGCGAAGCTATTGCCGCGACCCAAACACGCGACGACGCCTGGCGGCCTCTGTTTGAACAACACTGTTGGCTCGGTTTTTACCCGAGCTTCGCCTTTATCCAGCAAACGCTGGACGGCCAGAGTGGGCAGCCTATCGACTGCACCCACTGGTTTTTCCGTAAACACAGCTAAAGACAGGGAAGGTTATGGCCTTCCCGGGGAGAGAAATGGATATCATCGAACGTTATCAACCTGAGTTTGTCACCCGCCACGCAGCCATAGGCGAAGCCTGTTCGTGCCCGGCCTGTCGTCGGCCAATCGAAGGCTGGCCGCAGGCCAGCGTTAAGCTCACCACTCAGCTACGTGAAAGCCTGGATCCCGGCTGTGAAAGCGTTGCCCGCGAACTGCTGTTGAATCCGCAGGCCTTTGTATTGCAAATCTCTCAGGGTGAGGTTCAGGACGCCGTTGAGCTGACGGCATGGGATGAAATGCTCAACCAGCAGTGCATTAATCTGGCGGTGCATCCGGTGCTGTCCCTGGAGGTGAGCCTGTACGCAATTGGCGTGCTGCTGAGCAAAGCACAGCAGTATCTTGACGATGGCAAATGCGATCCCGCGCTGCTGATGTCGATGGGCGAGCAGCTTGCTCAACTGGCCGAGCACGGCGTGCTGGAAGAGCAGTTAGCGATGCTGCCGCCGATTAAAGAAAACGCCCTTGCCGCGCTTAAAGCGATGGGGGCCATGCGGCTGAATCTCAATCTGCCGATGGCGGAGAAAATGAGCGTGATGCTGAAGCTGAGCGAGCTGGGCATTATGCCCGCCAGCCGCCTTAGCGAACGTCTGCAGGAGCTGCAAACCAGCCTGCAGGAGAGCGTATTATTTGCCGAACAGCCGCATATATTACGCAACGTGCTGATTTACCGCCTTTACCATGATGTCTTCCCCGGCGTGGGTTGCGAAAATTATGGCGCGGCTCTGCTCTCGCTGGCGCAGGATTTCT
>DWAA01000036.1:0-32112 GCA_018237865.1 Styx infernalis | reverse complement strand
ACTGCTGCTCACCTTCGGTAGGCAACGGGGCGGTACTATAGGGAGTCAGCCCTCTTCGGTCAAGCCTAATTTATGGATTATGCCACGTTCGGTTAAGGTCTGAGCGGTTAAGGCGGTTTTAAGGCAAATTCCTCCGGAAAAAGCTCCCGCCCGACGAATCCTTGTGGGTGGGAGAGGGAAAATGAAGCCGCTAGCTGGCTTTACCTGCCAGTGATTGCCATAGCGTAATACGGTTTTCCAGCTCTGTTTGTTGCAAGGCGATGAGCGACAGGCGTGCGCTCCACAGGGGGCGCTGGGCCGTCAGGGCCGTCAGATAATCGCCAACGCCTGCCCGGTAACGCTTCATTGCGAGATCAAAGGTCTGCTGTTCCGCCGCTACGTACTGACGCTGTGCCTCCAGCTCTTCGTTTAGCGTTGAGCGGCGGGCTAGCGCATCCGAGACGTCTTTAAACGCGCTCTGGATGGTTTTCTCATAGCTGGCAATCAGACCCTTCTTCTCTGCTTCTGCATAGCGTAGCTGTGACAGGTTGCTGCCGCCGGTGAACAGCGGCAGCGAGATTGAAGGTGAAAACGACCAGACCTGCATGCCGTGGTTAAACAGCGAGGAGAGCGAGTCGCTGCCCACGCCCGCGCTTGCCGTCAGCGAGATAGAAGGCAAGAAGCTGGCACGAGCGGCACCTATGTTGGCGTAGGCGGCCTTAAGATTGTGCTCTGCTTCCTGAATATCTGGCCGCGCCAGCAGCACGGACGACGAGACTCCCGTAGGCACCAGCGCGATGGTTCTTTCGCTCAGGCGCTCCAGCGTATCCGGCAGTAATGATTGCGGTACGCTGCTACCGGCCAGCAGGTTAATGGCATTTTTGTCCTGCATCACCCGCGTATGATAACTGGCCACGCTGGCTCGTGCCTGCTGGTAAACGCTGAGGGCTGATGAAACATCCGTTGCCGCCGCGGTGCCAATTTGCTGCTGCCTTTGCACTATTTTCAGCGATGCGTCCGCACTGGCCATGGTTTGCCTTGCCAACGCCAGATTGCTGTTATCGGCGGCAAGCGTAATCCAGGCTGCCGTTAGATCAGAAATCAGCGTCAGTCGGGTATTTTGCGCGGTGAACTCGCTGGCAAGCCAGGTTTCTCTGGCTGCCCGCGAAAGACTTTGATTACGGCCAAACAGGTCAAGCTCGAAGCTGGATACTGCGCCGTCTGCCTGGGCACTGGAGGATACGCCACTTTCTGCCGTACGGCTGCGGGTGGCGCCAAGCTCCGCAGTCAGCGTCGGGAACAGCGAAGCACGCTGAACGCCATACTGGGCTCTGGCGGCCTCAATATCGGCAATCGCTTTTTGCACATCACGATTGCTGTTCAGCCCTATGCTAACAACCTGTTTCAGGCGAGCATCGTTGACCACCTGTTGCCAGTCACTGGCTACCGCGCGGGATTCCCCGTGAGTACCCGGCAGGGTGACGGGAATCGGGGCGGCAGGGCGCGCATAATCAGGATCCAGTGAAACACAGCCGACGCTGAGCAGCGCCAGCAGGATAACGGAGAGTCGAAACATGGTTTACCCCTTCGCCCGACGTTTACCGGCGAACAGGTGCTTCACCAGGACAAAGAATAAAGGAACGAAGAAAATCGCAAGCAGGGTGGCGGTCAGCGTACCGCCAACGATACCGGTACCAATGGCGATACGGCTATTCGCGCCCGCGCCAGTAGCGACGGCAAGTGGCGTTACCCCGGCGACGAAGGCCAGAGAGGTCATGATGATAGGGCGCAGGCGCGTCAGCGCTGCACGAAGCGCGGCATGGGAGAGGGAATATCCCTCATTTACGGCAGCTTCGGCGTATTCGACAATCAAAATGGCGTTTTTAGACGACAATCCAATCGTGGTTAACACCGCAACCTGGAAGTAGATGTCGTTACTTAAGTCACGCATCCATGCGGCAAGCGCTGCGCCAAGCAATCCGAGTGGGATAACCAGAATGACCGACAGCGGCACGGACCAGCTTTCATAGAGCGCCGCCAGGCACAGGAATACCACCAGGATAGAGACTGCATACAGGCTCAGTGCCTGGCCGCTGGCCAGTTTTTCCTGTAGGGAAAGTCCACTCCAGGCCCAGCTTGTTCCAACTGGCAGATCGTTGGCCAGCGCCTCCATTTTTTCCATTGCAGCGCCGGAGCTGAACCCGACGGCGTTCTCTCCCTGAATTTCGAAGGCCACCGAGCCGTTGTAGCGCACCAGGTTTTCTGGCACGTACTGCCAGCGGGTGGTCGCGAATGCGGAGAACGGCGTCATGCTTTGATTCTCGCTGCGCACAAACCACTTACCGAGATCTGAAGGTGCTGCCCGGCTGTTGCTTTCGCCCTGGATGTAGACCTTTTTCACCCGGCCTCGATCGATGAAGTCGTTCACGTAAGTTCCGCCCCACGCGCTGGAAAGCGTGGAGGAAACCTCGCTTAGCGAAAGCCCAAGGGAAACCGCTTTATTGCTGTCGATATCTACCTGAAGCTGCGGCATTTGTGGCAAATCGTTGGCGCGCACGGCCTGCAGGCCCGGATCCTGACTGGCTTTTCCGATAAGCTGGTTGCGAAGCACAAACAGTGCATCACGATCGGTTCCGCCGTTGGCGAGCAGCTCAAAGGTAAAGCCGTTGCTTCTCCGCAGACCGTCGACGGAAGGGGGGATCATGGCAAAAAGGGAGGCGTCTCGCAGGGTATTCAGCTCTTTCGTTGCCCGCAGGGCGATAGCCTGCGCCGTATTCTCTTCGCCTTCGCGCTCGGACCAGTTTTTCAGCGACACAAAAGCCATGCCGGTGTTCCGGCCATTGCCGCTAAAGCTGAAGCCATCGACGGTAAAAATAACGTTGGTGTTGGCTTTCTCTTTGGTCAGGAACCAGTCCGTGACGGTGCGGTTAATTTCAGCAGTGCGCCCGGCGGTAGCACCCGGCGGCAGCGTCCACTGCACCATAATCTGCCCCTGATCCTCTACGGGCAGGAAGCTCCCCGGCAGCTTCCACATCACCAGCCCCATTGCGCCACAGATGGCGGCGTAGGTCAGCATAACGACGGCGTAGTGGCGCAGGGTGTCTACCACCCGGCGTTTGTAGCTGTGCTCGGTGATGCGGTAGAGGCGATTAAAACCGGCGAAAAAGCCGCGTTTGTGCGGCGTGGTGTGCTGCAAAACGCTGCCGCAAAGTGCTGGCGTGAGCGTCAGGGCAACAATCACCGACAGAACCATCGCAGAAATAATCGTTACCGAGAACTGGCGGTAAATCACCCCCGTAGAGCCGCCAAAGAACGCCATTGGCAAAAAGACGGCGGACAACACTAAGGCTATCGCTATCAGGGCTCCGGAGATTTCGCCCATGGATTTTTCGGTAGCTTCACGCGCAGGCAACCCTTCATCACGCATGATACGCTCGACGTTTTCCACCACCACGATGGCATCGTCCACCAGCAGACCGATGGCAAGCACCATGGCAAACAGCGTCAGCGTGTTAATGGAATACCCAAACAGGGCCAGGACGCCAAACGTCCCCAGCAGTACGACCGGTACCGCAAGCGCGGGAATAAGCGTCGCGCGAACGTTCTGCAAAAAGAGGTACATCACCAAAACCACCAGCAGGATGGCTTCAAACAGCGTCTGAATAACGTCCTCGATGGAGATTTTGATGAATTCGGTGCTGTCCTTCGGGAAGGCAATTTTGTAGCCCTCCGGCATGGCGCGTTCAAATTCGGCGATTTTCTCTTTAACTCGCGTCGTGGTGTCCAGCGCGTTTGCGCCGGGCGCGAGCATCACCGCGATCCCGGCGGCAGGGTGGCCATTCAGTTTGGCGATAGAAGTGTAATCCTCGCTGCCCATTTCAATCCGGGCGACGTCGGCCATGCGTACGGCTGCGCCGTTGGGCTCACTCTTCACGATGATATTGTTGAACTGCTCGACGGTTTGCAGCCGCGACTGAGCGCGAACCGTGGCGGTGAGCTGCTGGGTGTCCGGAGAAGGAAGCGCCCCAATTTTACCGGCAGAAACCTGGATATTCTGCGCTTCAATCGCGGTTTGAATGTCAGAAGGCATCAGCGCATAAGAAGCCAGCTTTGCCGGATCCATCCAGATACGCATTGCATACTCTGCGCCAAATACCTGCAAACTACCGACGCCGGTAAGGCGGGCCATCGGGTCCTGAACGTTGCTAACCAGCCAGTCGGCGATATCAGAGCTGTTGGCTTTGTCCTGCTCGTCATAAACGCCCATGATCATCAGGGAGCTGCTTTGGGACTTCACCACCGTCACGCCGGATTGCTGCACTTCGCTCGGCAGGCGGGATTTAGCCTGCTGAACTTTGTTTTGCACCTGTACCTGCGCGGTGTCGGGGTCGGTGCCCTGTTCAAAGGTAACGGTAATGCTGACGGAGCCATCCGAGCTGCTGGTGGAGCTGAAGTAGAGCAGGTTATCCAGCCCGGTCAGCTGCTGTTCGATGACCTGAGTCACGCTGTTTTCCAGCGTTTCAGCCGATGCACCGGTATAGGTTGCTGAAATTTTAATGGCCGGGAGACGCCATTTTCCTTCACTAACTGCCCGTAGCGTTGTGCTTTCTGGCAATCGGAAACCACCAATGCCTGTGCCTGTTTTAGCGAGGCGGCGGCTTCGTTGTAGGCCGCCCGGAAGCTTGCTGGCTCAATCTGGTAAAGCGGTTGCCCGGCCTTAACGTTATCTCCCTCATTAAAAAGCCGTTTTTGAATAATACCGGTGACCTGCGGGCGAACTTCCGCACTCATCGCTGCCGTGGTTCGTCCGGTCAGTTCGCTAATAACGGAAACAGGCTGGCTGGCAAGCGTTGCAATACCCACTTCCGGGAAGGGAGGTGCAGGTGCCGATATATCTTCATTATTGCATCCGCTCAGGAGAAATAATGTGGCAATAGATGTTTGAATATATTTCATCTCTTTTCTCAGGGTGAAGAATGTCCGCCTCGGCATTTTTCGAGGAATAAAGTTTCAGGCAGTCGTCTCTCTCCGGATGTCCGGAAATAATAAAAGAGGGGAAGGCGTTATTCCCCTGGTGTTGGTTTAAATAAAACTATCTAATGCCAGTCAGCATATTAATGATTTCGCGATATACTTTTTCCATAGCCTGGGATTCAACTTTCTGTGGCGTCAGGCGGCGATAAACCGTGCCCTCCATCATCACCGCAGTGACTTCAACGCAGCAGCGCACGCGCTCTTCGGTTAAATGAGGGTGATCTTTTTTAAGGTGCAAACACGCGGTCTTGAAAATACGTTCATCGGCTTCGGCAAGCCAGGCGGAGACCTGGGCGTTACGTGTGGCTTCTGCTGAGATCTCCAGCATTAGAGTATCATCCTCTTCATTAAGGCTAATTCTGCTAGCGAGAAGGTTCGGGATAATATCCGTCGGGCTTTTATCTGCCATATCGGCAATACATTTATCAATAATGCGGTGAATAATCGCCTCAATAATGGCGTCTTTATTGCTGAAGTAGCGATAAATTTGCCCGACAGCTGAGCTGTGCCTCGGCGGCAATCTGCGACATGCTGGCCGCATGAAAACCGCTGCTGCTGAAGCAGCGTCTGGCGGCGGTAATAATGTCGTTTTGGCGGGCTTTATGCCGGGCTTCCAGTTTGCTACTCATCTCTGACTCCGCATTTTAATTTATGAGAATGATCGTTCTCATATCTATTGATTATATGTTGCAAAAGAATGTTGGAAAGATTTTTTTTAGTTTGTTTATAACTGACTGTTTTTAATTGGGGTAATTTTTATGGCACGGTTAGAAGGACAAGATAAAAGGTTATTATCTTTTCATTTACTGAGGTTTATTTATTGAGGAGAGGGAGTTTAGCTTGATAAATAATAAGGGTATTGGGTGCGGTGCTATATGCGAAAAAAAAGCCCGCATTTGCATGCGAGCTCTTCTTCAAATGTGGCGGTGAGAGAGGGGCTTACTCGCGCCGTCCATGGCGCTCGCCCTGCGGGTCGCCAGAGGCGGTACAAAACGACTGTCCTGCCGTTTTGTCGAACCCTGTCGAGGTTTCTCACCCACTCTCTGCCGTGAGCAATATGCGAAAAAAAAGCCCGCATTTGCATGCGAGCTCTTCTTCAAATGTGGCGGTGAGAGAGGGGTTGCCCCAGCGCTGCTGGAACGGGCGCTAATTTAGGGAAAATGGCCTTCGCCGTCAATGCTAATTTCATGTTTTTGGTGCGTTTAGCCAAACTTCATCCAACTTGACTCTTAAACCATCACAAGATGCTGCTTTTAATTGCACCAGGGCTTGCATGGTCGCTCGATTCGCGTAAGCCTAAGAAAAAAGGAGGCAGTATGGACATTATTTTTCATCATCCCACTTTTGACACAGTGTATTGGCTGAATCGCCTTCAGCAGGCCCTGCCGGGGGCGCGAGTTCGCCAGTGGAAGCAGGGGGATCGGCAGCCCGCCGATTACGCCCTGGTGTGGCACCCGCCGGTGGAAATGCTTAGCGGACGCAAAGGTCTCAAGGGCGTTTTTGCATTGGGGGCAGGCGTTGACGCGATTCTCAGTAAGCTTCAGGCTCACCCGGACATGCTGCCTGACGGCGTGCCGCTGTTCCGTCTGGAAGATACGGGTATGGGCTTGCAGATGCAGGAATACGCAGTCAGCCAGGTGCTGCACTGGTTCCGTCGTTTTGACGACTACCAGAGACAGAAACAGCAGGGACAATGGCAGCCGCTGGAAGATTTTCGCCGCGAGGATTTCACCATTGGGATTCTCGGCGCGGGCGTACTTGGCGGTAAGGTGGCCGAAAGTCTTGTGGCCTGGGGCTTCCCGGTTCGATGCTGGAGCCGCAGCAAAAAGGATTTTCCTGGCGTAGCGAGTTTTGCCGGTGGCGAAGCGTTGCCTGACTTCCTGTGCGGTACCCGAGTGCTGATTAACCTGCTGCCGAATACGCCGCAAACCGTCGGGATCATTAACCGCGAGCTGCTGGATCAGCTGGCGAATGAAGCCTACGTGATAAATCTTGCGCGCGGCGTGCATTTGGTTGAGGCCGATCTGCTGGCTGCGCTGGATTCAGGGCAGCTCAAAGGCGCGATGCTCGACGTCTTCTCTAAAGAGCCGCTGCCGGAGAACAGCCCGCTTTGGGCACATCCTCGCGTGACCATCACGCCGCACGTGGCTGCGGTTACGCGTCCTGACGAAGCTATTGCCTATATTGCAAAAACCATCATCCAGCTGGAAAACGGTGAAACCGTCTCCGGCGAAGTCTCTCTTCAGCACGGCTATTAAGCAGAAAGCCCGGCTTCTGCCGGGCTGAAAACGTTCTCGCGGGCAGGCTAAAAATTGTCATGGATTGCTGGTATCCTTAGCTAAAATAGAAAAGGAGAAAGCCATGTATCCCGTTGACCTGCATATGCATACCGTTGCCAGCACCCACGCCTACAGTACCCTCCATGATTACATTGCCGTTGCGAAGAGCAAGGGCATCAGGCTGTTTGCCATAACCGACCATGGCCCGGACATGGCGGACGCTCCACATTACTGGCACTTTATTAATATGCGCATCTGGCCAAGACTGGTCGACGGCGTCGGTATTCTCCGTGGTATTGAGTCGAATATAAAAAACACTGCCGGCGAAATTGACTGTACCGGCCCGATGCTCGACGCGCTGGATTTAATCATCGCTGGCTTCCATGAGCCGGTTTTCCCGCCAAAAGATAAAGCAACCCACACCGAAGCGATGATCGCAACGATGGCGAACGGCGACGTGCACATTATCAGCCATCCGGGTAACCCTAAATTTGAAATTGATATTCCGGCCGTTGCGGCGGCGGCGGCAAAATATAACGTTGCCCTTGAGCTGAACAACTCTTCATTTACCCACTCTCGCATCGGCAGCGGCCCTAACTGTCGCGCTATTGCTGAAGCCGTGCGTGATGCTGGCGGGTGGCTGGCCTTAGGGTCTGACTCCCACACTGCCTTTACGCTGGGCGATTTTACCGAATGTCGTAAAATCCTCGATGAAATCAACTTCCCGGAAGAACGGATCCTGAACGTTTCTCCGCAGCGCCTGCTGGGCTTTCTTGAAGCTCGCGGTATGGCGCCGATTGCTGAATTTGCCACACTGTAATTAACACCCGTAATGGATAGAGCCCGTCATGAATGAATTTTCAATTATTTGCCGCGTACTCGGATCGCTATTTTATCGTCAGCCGCAGGATCCTCTGCTGGTGCCTTTGTTTACGCTGATCCGTGAAGGGAAGCTGGCGGCAAGCTGGCCGCTGGAGCAGGATGAGCTGCTGTGCCGCCTGCAAAACAACTGTGATCCGCAGCTGCTGGCGGCGGACTTCAACGCGCTGTTCGTGGGTGAAAAGTGCAGCGTGTCGCCTTACCGCTCAGCCTGGGAAGAGGGAAGTAACGAAGGCGAAGTGCGTCAGTTCCTGAGACAGCGCGGGATGCCGCTTGGGGAGTCTCCTGCCGACCATTTCGGGACGCTTCTGCTGGCGGCTTCCTGGCTTGAGGATCAGTCCCAGGAGGATGAATTTGAGGCGCAGGTTACGCTGTTCGACGATTACCTGATGCCGTGGTGTGGGACTTTCCTTGGCAAAGTCGAAGCGCATGCCACCACGCCATTCTACCGTACGCTGGCGGCTATCAGCCGTGAAGCGCTGCAGGCGATGCGCGATGAGCTGCAGGAATCCGAAGAGGAGTAGTTGTGATTTATGTCACAATTAAACTGCAACAATGATTTTTGATTTACAAAAAATGTGCGCCAGATCGTAGTGAGCGGGCAAGCCTCTGCTATGATACGGCGCCATGAAGACACTTATTCCTCTTGCAATTACCACCGGTATTCTTTCTGGCCTTTGGGGCTGGGTTGCGGTGAGCCTTGGCCTGTTGGGCTGGGCCGGTTTCCTCGGCTGTACCGCCTATTTTGCCTGCCCGCAGGGCGGCATAAAGGGGCTGTTGATTTCTCTGTGTACCCTCTGCAGCGGCGTGCTGTGGGCGCTGGTGATTATTCACGGCAGCGCGCTGGCGCCGCATGCTGAAATCCTTGGCTATGTCATGACCGGCGTGGTGGCATTCCTGATGTGTATGCAGGCTCGCCATATTTTGCTGTCGTTTGTCCCCGGCACTTTTATCGGCGCCTGTGCAACCTTTGCGAATCAGGGGGAGTGGCATAATGTGGTGCCTTCGCTGCTGCTGGGGCTGGTATTTGGCTTCGCAATGAAAAACAGCGGGCTGTGGCTTGCGGCCCGACGGGAAAAGCCAAAAGCCAGCGCATTGCTTAGCGAATAAAAAAACCAGCGAAAGCTGGTTTTTTATCAGGCAAGGGCGGCGATCAGGAAGCCGGTGGCGTAGAGAGCTCTTTATATTTCACCAGCACCGGGTTGTTAATATCGGCAGGATTTTGCAGATCCCACAGCCCACGGTCGATACCGTCGTTGACCAGATAGATAACGCCGGTTTCAATGGCGGACATCAGGCAGAGCATCACCGGCTCATTGCTGGTGTAGCCCACTTCACCTTCCAGCAGACGCTGGTAATCAATAAACCGGAAGACCCCGGCCTGCACCTCGTACGACAGAATCGTTTTGCTGGTGTTAACCGATGACATAACTTCGCCGGTGCTGACGTCGACGACCCTCAGGTTAACGGCTATCTGGTCAAGCTGATACTGCGTGTCCGCGCCAATGCCAAAGTAACGCGCGCCTGCACCGCCTGACTTCACGTTGCTTTCGTAGCCAATAATCGAGCCTTCAATCATCACGTTTGCCGCCATCAGCGAGTGCAGCGGCGCACGGTTATTATCGGCAACGGTGCCATTTTCCTGCGCGGCGCGAATAATTTTGCGTTCGTTAAGCAGGTTTTGCAGCCCCTGGCGTTCAAGCGGGATGAACCAACGAGAATCTTTCAGCGCCGTGACCAGCATGGACGTTGCGCTTTGTGGTACGGCGGTGGAAAAGTTGCTGGCGGGGTAGGGCTTGAACTGGCCCGTTTCGTCCTGAATGTTATACACCGAAACATAAAGCTTCCCTTTGGCCTCAGGCAGGTGCGTCAGGTCGAGGTAGCTTTGCGCGCGGGGCAGCAGCGTTGGTTTAGCGGCCTCTTTTGGCGGAGCCGTTAAACAACCACTTAATAAACACACCGCCACAATCAGAAGTAAGCGCTGCATAATATTTATCCTTAAAGAGGTTTTATGATTTTAAGCCACTAAAAATTTGTGGAATTTGCCTGCAGGCCGGATACCTGAATGGTTGAAGTTTTACCGGTTTTACGGTCGGTCACGTTGAGTTGAAGCTGGCCGTCGGTATTGGCGATATCGACAATAAAATCATTGGTGACCATACGTCCTGGCTTCCCGGTATTGATATTGGTTAAGAGCCCACCCAGCACCTGCGACTGCAGCGCCTGGGTGAAATTGTCCAGCGCGCTGGGCATTTGAATCCCAAGGTCGCTGCTGTAGCTGGGATCTTTGTAAGAGTTTTGTGCCTGAGCCGAATTTAACAAATAGGCGCCGTTATTGGGGTTGCCGCCAAAGTTGGGGTTAACAAACTGGAAAACCATATTTCCGCCCCAGGCCAGCGGCGTAAAGAGCAGCACGGGCAGTACGGCATGAGAGATTCGCATCGTCGTCTCCTAGAATTCGTCATGGCTTAAATCGCTGGTGCTCAATAATTGCTTATCAATCAGCCTGCGTTTCAGCGCCTCATCGGTATGGACCAGTGCAACCTCAACGTTTTTATCAAAGTCGCGTTTTGTGGGAAAAAGAAAAGCCTGATAAACCACGTCCTGGCCGGCGGTAATGGTTATCCAGCTTCCCCAGCGAGCGCTGGGCCGCTCGTTGATGGTCAGGTTGCCGGTATCGCTGCTTTCCCATTTATCGCTGAAGGCGCGGTAGAAACTGTGGCCAACGGAAGTGACGGTGTGATCCGTCAACAGTCCAGGGATCTCGACCTCTTCGGCGTGAACGCTACACATCGCGCACCAGCAGGCCGCCAGTATTAAAATGGCTGAGCGGTTCATGATATTTATCGCCGGAGGTTATCGTTTGCCCAGGAAACCGCCTGGGTACGGTTTTTAACGGCTATCTTTCGGAAAAGGTTATACAGGTGTGTTTTAACCGTGTTCTCACTGATAAACAGCGAGCGAGCAATTTCAACGTTGGAGGAGCCCACGCGCAGCTTGTTCAGAATTTCCTTTTCGCGCTGCGTTAAGTGTGACGACTCTGTGCTGTGAAAACGGTAATTCCCCGAATGGCTGATAAGATAGCTGGCAAGCTTCTGTGAGAAGTAGCATTCACCTTCCAGTACCCCGCGCAGCCCCTCAACGACCCTGGGTTCTTCGGTCGCAAAATAAAATACACCATTGATATGCGGCCAGTTCTCAATCTCCCGGAAAGGGTATTCTGCTGGCGTGTTGAGCAACAATAATTTTATCTGACTGTTTTTACGGCTGAGTTTTTCCTGCCAGAACAGAATGGTCTTTTTATCCGTTTCCGCCATATCGAATAAAATCAGAACATTACTGGCGAAGTCATCCAGTGGACGCTGAATGTTGTGAACCCGGCCATTTATTTCTAATGAAGCGCGTAAATGTTGTAATAAGGCTGATGCCTGAAGTGAGGGTTTCGTAATTAACAATAACGTAGGGCTCTGTGGGGCATGGACTTCATTATACATGATGAAACTCCACCTGGTTTATGTCGCTACCATTTGAATTAATGGAAATTAATTCTTTCTGCGATATCGAGATTCGCGACAGTGCTGTATGTTAAATATTTTTAATCGCCGAAATAATCATTTTCGGTCGCAAGGAAGTTTTTAACTGAAGAGTTACTATCTGTTTTTAATTTAGCGATTCGATATATTAAAGCAAGTGTTAACTATGTAACAGAATGTTGCTATGAATATTAAAATGTTTCTGTGGGATTTTTTGTCTATTTATATTTAAGAAAAAAGTTGTACTTTTAGAATGGAGTGTAGAGCCATTTGTTTCTTTTTTATTTATCAATTAATTGAATTTAAATGATTTTATTTTTTTATTTAAATTTTTAAATGCTTTTCATATTTTTAAGAACAGCGTTTCCAGCTTTAAGCCGCTTCGCTTAAGAAATCGGTGCCTGGTGACAAAGGTTTTTCATAAACTGGCTAAGTATCGCTGGGGTTGTGCTAAGCCAGTGATGGTAAAGGTAACTTTAAATAAGTGTGCTAATGATTATCCGATCCTTGGATCAGGTGGTTGCGCTGAATAATTTATTTTATTTTATCGCGTATTAATACTTTGGTGTGAATTTGATAATGCAAAATACCACCCACGTATGAGATACTTTAAATCCCCGCTGTAACATACTCATTTTCGTAACGGAGCAATAACAAATCATCGTTATCTCCTTATGAGTAACTCCTGTATTACGCGTCATAATGTTCCGGCATTATTAGGTTCAGGGTGACAGGATGAAAAAACATTGGCTGTTAATGATATTGTTTATGGGGCTGTCTCAGCACGGCCTGGCTCAGAGAAACGATCTCGCTACCTCTGAATACAATTTCGCTGTAAATGAATTGAGCAATCCTCAATTTAATCAAACAGCGATTATTGGCCAGTACGGCAGTAATAATAATGCGGCGCTGACTCAGAGAGGTCAGCGACAATTATCTGAGATAGCGCAAAGCGGTTCGGGTAACCGGGCAAACATCGATCAATCAGGTAGTTATAACCTTGCTTATATCTCGCAAGAGGGTGTCGCCAACGATGCGAGTATAAAACAGGATTCATTTGGTAATGCTGCTCTTATTATCCAGCGAGGTTCTGATAACAAAGCAAACATTACCCAATACGGTACCCAGAAGTCAGCAGTTGTTGTGCAAAACCAGTCACAAATGGCGATTCGTGTTATTCAGCGATAAGCAAAACATTTGGGCTGAAACTATCAATCCGATGGGGGTTTTAGTATGAATCTTTTCAAAGTTGCAGCATTAGCAGCATTGGTTGTTTCCGCAGGTGCAATGGCTACGTACCCACAGCAGGCTCAGAACTCAACCTTGAAAATATATCAGCAAGGTAACGGAAATAACGCCACAGCGCTGCAGTCAAATGCCTTCTATTCGAAGACGGATATTAAACAGCTGGGCACCGTAAACGGTGCGAAAGTTGGCCAGGGTTCAGATAGCAGCGATATTAAACTGCTGCAGGACGGCTATGGTAATAACGCCACTATCAGCCAGTGGAACGGTAAAAACGCGCAGATTGACGTTCAGCAATTCGGTACCAACAACGGCGCGGTCGTTAACCAGACGGCATCAAGCTCGCTGGTTGCCGTCACCCAATTTGGTAACGGTAACCACGCAACGGCTTCTCAGTATTAATCCGACTGGCTATAGCGTAAACAGGGCCCCGGGCCCTGTTTTTCTTTGGAGGTCGTATGCATACCCTGGTATTGCTTGCCGCACTCTCAAGCCAGCTGACGTTTAATACCCGGCAGCAGGAGAACATTTACACCATTACGCCGGTGGCGACGCTTGCCGCCGACTGCCACTGCACGATAACGCTGGTTGCTAACAAAAGCGGGACGTCAGGGCAAAGCACCAGCCATCAAAGCAGCGAGTTATTCATCAAAGCCCACGAAGAGGTTGCCCTTTCTCAGATTAGCCTGAATATCGACCCAGGTGACAGCGTTACGGTGACCGTAACGTTAAGCGACGGAAAGGCATTTCACCTTCAGCAGCAGTGGCGAGAGCCGGGAAAACATTGACCGTGAATAAATATATGTGACGGATGTATTGCAAGAACAAAAAACATCGATCACTGTTTAATTATCTTTGATTTTCTGCCGATAACCTTCAGGGACGACAGCAATCGAGGAGTAATGAACGTGAAAGCAATGTCTACGAAGTTTTTGCTTTGTCTGGTGCTGAGCGTAGCGGTTTCACCGTTAAGCCAGGCGGCATCCTCTGGCATTATCCATTTTCGGGGTGAAATAGTTGAAGGCGGCTGCCAGTGGGCACGAGCAAGTTCAAATATCGCAATGACCTGCTCCGAAAAAGGCAAACCGGTCACCCAAACCGTTGCCCTCAGTTCTCTTGATGGCGTTACCCTTCATAATGACAGCACGATGCAAACCAGCGTGCAATACCTTGATTCACAGCATAAAATTGCAGTTTTGCAGGTCATCTATCAATAGCGCAATGGCCCGTTTCACCGACGGGCCATCTACGTTTGGTTTCAGACCACGTTGCAGAGTAAACTAGCCCGTGTCGGTTCAGATTGAGCGTATAGGGTTAGTGCTGTGAAAAAAAGTTTGCTTCTCTCTCTTCTGCTGGTGGCTCAGGCGACCGGCGCGGTGACGCTTGATGAAATCCAGAAGCGGTTTGCCGCCGCGCCCGTCATACGGGCGCAGTTTGAGCAGGAGCGCCAGATAAAAGGGATGGCCCAGCCGTTACATTCCAGCGGGCGGGTCGTGGTAGCGAAGAACCGAGGGCTGTGGTGGCAGCAGCGCCAGCCTTTCCCAATGCGGCTGATTGTGGGTGATAACCGTATGGTGCAGGTGATGGGGAATCAGCCACCGCAGGCCATCACTGCGGAGAATAACCCGCAGATGTTCCAGTTCAACCAGCTGATGCGCACGCTGTTTTATATCGATCGTAAAACGCTGGAGAAAGACTTCATCAGCGAATTCTCCGATCTGGGGCAGGGGAAATGGCGACTGGTGTTGATTCCTTCTGATGAAACCCTCAGCGGACTGTTTCGCACCATTACGCTTTATGGCGAAAAGTCTCTGGATCGTGTCGAGCTTCACGACGTTGAGGAGGCCTCAACGGAGATAACCTTTAGCCATTATCAGCCAGAACCACGTAAACTTACTCAGGAAGAGCGCAAACGCTTTGTCTTCTAATGAAAATTACCGGCTGGCCGTTGGGCTAGTCGGGCATCTTTGCGATCCGTACTCCGTGGGGCGCTGGCTGTCGGATGAGCTAACTGCGATGGCACCACAGGGAGCGCGGCGCTCTGCGTGGCTTGCCGGACGAGTGCTTTTAGCACAGCTACTGGATAACGGCGTCCTCCCGCCGTTGCAAAAGGGTTCTCACGGTAAGCCCTGGCACCCGCAGCTGCCTGAATTCAATATTTCTAACAGCGCTGACGCCGTGACGGTACTGACGGGCAGTGGGCCCGTAGGCTGTGACATGGAACTTCTTCGCCCTCGCAGGCGCTGGCAGGCAGTGGCGAGACACAGTTTTTCCCCGGCGCTTAATGGCTGGCTGGAAGGGTTGCCTGAAGCGCAACAGCTTAGGGCATTCTGGCGCTTATGGACGGCCCATGAGGCGGTCGTGAAGCAGCGGGGAGGAACGGTCTGGCAAATACCCGAACTGTCACTCCCGCTGGAAACGCTCTGCCCGCCGAATCTGCATTTGCAGCATATTAACTGCGGAGAGTGGTTGATTGCCTGCTGCGGGCCTGAGCCGTTTACGCCTGATTTTTCCGTAGAAAGTGCGGTGGCTATCGGCTGAGTTTTTGATTGCGTTGTCGGCAGGCGGCGGCATAATACGTAAAACTTAATTAGAACGATAACTATTGCTATTTATATGGATGTATCTCTCAGCCGTCGGCGCTTGCTGACGCTTTCCGCCTTGCTGCCTCTGGCTACCTTTCTTCCGGGCCGTGCCCACGCGCAGCATTTTGACGTCAGTCGTATTATTGCCCTCGAGTGGCGGCCGGTCGAAATGCTGCTGGCACTCAGCATAATGCCGCTGGCCATCGCCGATAAGCGCAATTATCACCGTTGGGTAGGGGAGCCAAAGCTGCCTGATACCGTCGTGGACGTTGGGCTGCGAAACGAGCCTAACCGTGAATTAATGCAGCGCCTCAATCCTTCGCTATTTTTAATCTCTAAGGGCTTCGGCCCCGCCGAGTCAGACCTGACGCCAATCGCTCCCTGCTGGTCGACGGCGTTTAATGATGCCAGCGGGCGTCCGCTGGCGCTGCTGGAGAAAGATTTAATCAGGCTCGGTCAGTTCCTGGGACGCGAGCAGCAGGCGGCTGCGCATCTGGCTCAGCTTCACCAGGGCATTGACTCCACGCGTGAAAAACTGCCGCCTAATCCGAGGTCGTTGGTGATGTTCTCGTTTCTCGATAGCCGCCGGGTAATGATTTTTGGCCGCAGCAGCCTGTTCAATGATTTGCTGGAACGGCTTGGGATGCGTAACGCCTGGGACGGGAAAACGAATCCCTGGGGGAGCGCCGTTGTGGGCATTGAAACCCTGGTCAGGCTGGAGAATGTGACGGCGCTGTGCTTTATGCACGGCGATGACGATCCTGTGAAAACGGTGGCGAAATCTGCGTTATGGCAGGTGATGCCCTTCGTTCGTGACGGACAGCTGCACCTGCTGCCTGCGGTATGGTTTTACGGCGGCAGTTTCTCGGCGTTGCGCTTCTGTCAGCTTTTACCGGAGGCACTGTGCGCATAATCCTTCTTTTACTCTGTGCCTTCACGCTGTTTTTGACCGGCTACAACTTCCAGCAAACGCTGTCTGCAGATCTCTGGTGGCGGGCGATAAGCCTGCCTCAGGTGACCAATGTTTCGCAGATGCTGTTTCATTACAGCCTGCTGCCGCGAACAACGCTTGCGCTGCTCACCGGTGCCGGGCTGGCGCTGGCCGGCTGCCTGTTCCAGCATATTCTGCGTAATCCTCTGGCCGAACCTGCAACGCTTGGCGTTGCGGCCGGGGCACAGCTGGGCCTGACCCTTGCGACGCTGTTTCTGGCGGGGGCAGGGGAGGCGGGCAAGCAGCTTGCGGCGCTGGCTGGCGCAATGGCCGTAGGCGGTATTGTGCTGGGGGCCGCGTGGGGCAAGCGTATGTCGCCGGTCACGCTGATCCTTGCCGGACTGGTGCTGGGGCTGTATTGCGGTGCGGTAAAAAGTTTCCTCGTCTTGTTCAACCATGAACGTCTGCAAAATCTGTTTATCTGGAGCAGCGGGATGCTGAATCAGTACGACTGGGCGGGCGTGGAGTTTCTCTGGCCGAGGCTGCTGGCCGTATTCGTGCTCATCGTGCTGATGATTCGCCCGCTTGGCATGCTGGCACTGGATGACACCGTGCTACGCGGGCTGGGCATGAAGCTGGCGCTGGTGAGGGTTGGCGGGCTGTTTCTGGCGCTGCTGCTGAGCTCGATGCTGGTCAGCGTGGTGGGCGTTATCGGCTTTATTGGCCTGTTTGCCCCGGTTCTGGCCGGGATGTTTGGCGCAAGACGCCTGCTGCCGAAGCTTTTGGCTTCGATGGCAACCGGGGCCCTGCTGCTGCTCTTGAGCGATCAGCTGGTTATCTGGCTTGGCAGCCGCTGGCAGGAACTGCCGACCGGCGCGGTGACGGCGCTGGTGGGTGCGCCGCTGATGCTGTGGCTGCTGCCTCGTTTGCGCCATCAGCGACTGGCCGCCTCCCAGGATGTCAGTCACGTTATGGAACGCAGGCTTTCAGCCGGCACCGTACTGCTCATGTGTGCCGTTTTACTCTTTTTAGCTTTGCTGGCACTTGGCGTGGGGCGAGAAAGCGCAGGCTGGTTTACAGGCATACAGGAAATGTGGCAGTGGCGCTGGCCGCGCGTGCTGTCGGCGATTGCCGCAGGCGCAATGCTGGCCGCGGCCGGAACGCTGGTGCAAAAAATGACCGGTAACCCGATGGCCAGCCCCGAAGTGCTTGGCGTGAGTTCCGGTGCGGCCTGCGCCATCGTGTTATTGACGTTCCTTGTCCCCGGAGACGTAAGCGCGTGGCAGCTTCCTGCTGGCTTTGCTGGGGTGACGCTCACGCTGCTGGCGATGCTGGTGCTGGCCCGAACCGGGCTGGCACCGGGCCGGCTGCTGCTGACCGGCGTTGCGCTGAGTACCGTATTTGCCACGCTGCTCACGCTGTACCTGGCAAGCGGCGATCCGCGCAGCGGCGCAGTGCTGACGTGGCTCTCCGGCTCCACCTGGAAAGTTACCGGACAACAGGCGCTGATAAGCGGCGTAATGGCGCTGGTGCTGATAGGGCTGACGCCGCTGGTTCGCCGCTGGCTGACTATTTTGCCGTTGGGAGGCGAGGCTTCGCAGGCGCTTGGCGTGGCGCTGAGCCGCTCGCGTATCAGCATCCTGGTGCTGGCGGCCGGATTAGTGGCTGCCGCAACGTTATGCGTTGGACCGCTGAGCTTTGTTGGCCTGATGGCCTCGCATATGGCAAGGATGCTCGGCTTCCGTCGCGCGGTACCTCAGCTCGTCGTAGCGATAGCTATCGGTGCCGGGCTGATGCTGGTGGCCGACTGGCTGGGGCGCAGCATTCTTTTCCCGTTCCAAATCCCCGCTGGGTTGCTGGCAACGCTCTGTGGCGCTCCGTACTTTATCTGGCTATTGCGTAAGGCATAGCTAGAAATGATAATCACGATCAAAATCATAATCGTTCTCATTGTTGTTTTTTTAATTATACCCGGGACTTAAGATGCCTCACCAACCTTCTCATCAGGCCGGGTTTAGACCTCGCCTGATCGCAGCGTTGATCGCTGCCGCCTGTCTGCCTGCCGCTGCCGCGACGCAGGAAAATACCCAGCCCAAAACCGCCGCTAAAGAAGAGATGATTACCGTGACGGCTACGCCGGATAATCAATTTCGTGCGGGTGGTAACGACCCGGTGCCTGCTTATCTGGAAGGTCAGGTCGCTAACGGGGGGCGCCTGGGCATGCTCGGCGAACAGGATGCGCGCAACGTGCCGTTTAACGTCATCGGCTATACCTCGAAAATGATCGAAGATAAGCAGGCCAATACGATCAGCGACATTATCCGCAACGACGCCACCGTTCAGCCCGTACGCAGCTACGGTAACTTCGGCGAGTCCTACCGCGTTCGCGGTTTCCTGCTCGACGGCGACGATATTTCTTACGGTGGTCTTTACGGCGTGCTGCCGCGTCAGATAACGAGTACGGCCATTGCGGAACGCGTTGAGGTTATCAAAGGTTCTACGGCGTTTCTGAACGGGGTACCACCCGGCGGTTCTGGCGTGGGCGGTGCGATTAATATCGAACCTAAGCGGGCGGGAAGCGAGCCGCATACCCAGGTTGGCGTGGATTATACCGGGCGCTCGCAGGTGGGCGGCACGCTGGATACCGGCCGCAGATTTGGCGATAACGACCAGTTTGGTGCACGAGTTAACCTGCTTCACCGCGAGGGTGAAAGTGAAGTTCACGGTCAGAAGAACAGAACGTCGCTGGCAAGCGTTGGGCTGGATTACAAAGGTGACAAGCTGCGAACTTCGTTCGATGGTGGCTACCAGAAAATGACGGTGCATAATGGCCGCATCGGCGTTGGCGTCGGGGCGATCACGGAGATGCCCGACGCGCCGGATAACCGGACAAATTACGGGCAGCCGTGGGTTTATTCAGATATGAGCAGCCGTTTTGCTGCTCTTCACAGCGAGTATGACCTGCAGGACAACTGGACGCTTTACGGCGCGCTGGGTACCAGCGAAACCGACGAGCGTGGCAATTACAGCGTGCCGAAGTTTGTTGATAACAAGGGGAACACTAGCCAGACGCGTCTTTCTACGCGCTACATCGCGGACGCTTTCTCCGGCATGGGCGGCGTGCGGGGTAAGTTTGATACCGGCTTTATCGGCCACAGCGTGAACCTCGGCTATTCCGGCGTTTACCGTAAAACCCGTGCGGCCTACACCATGTCGTCCAGCAAAACCGCGGTCGGGAATAATATTTACGATCCGTCTTATCTCGATCTCAGCCGTTTCCCGACGGTCGCTTCCGGCAGCGATATGGGCGATCCCACCCAGCGCAGCCGCACCATTACCGGCGGCGTTTCTCTTTCCGATACGCTTTCCGCGCTGGATGATAAGGTTCTGTTGACCCTCGGCGCTCGCCGCCAGGAAGTGCGGGTTCGCAACTACAGCTATACAGGCGTCGAAGATCCGAAATCACGCTTTGACGCTTTCAAAGTGACGCCGGTTTATGGCCTGGTGGTGAAGCCGTGGGAGCCTGTCTCCTTCTACGCTAACCATATAGAAGCGCTGCAGCCGGGCCCAACGGCAACGTCTAAAGCAACCAATGCCGGTAACGTTGTAGGAATCGTACAGTCGAAGCAGAACGAAGTCGGCGTGAAGATGGACTTTGGCCGCGTCGGCGGGAGCATGGCGCTGTTTGAGATCAAGAAGCCGGTTGGCATGATCGACAGCAACAACGTTTATGGACTTTATGGCGAGCAGCGCAGCCGCGGTATGGAGCTGAACGTCTTTGGTGAGCCAATGTATGGCGTGCGTCTGTTGGGTAGCGCGCTGTGGCTCGAGCCTGAAATGGTCAAAACCAGCGGTGGCACCCATGATGGTAAAGACGCCATTGGCGTGCCTCGCTACTCCTGGTCCGTTGGCGGCGAGTGGGATCTGCCGTGGGTGCAGAACCTGACCGCGACCGGGACGCTTATCCGCACCGGCTCGCAGTATGCCAACGTGGACAACAGCCTGAAGCTCAACGGCTGGACGCGTCTCGATCTCGGCGTGCGTTACAGCACGAAGGTGAACGACCAGACGCTGACCTGGCGTGCTAACGTGGAAAACGTGACCGACGAGAAATACTGGGCTTCCGTTGATGACAGCGGCTCGTACATTACCCAAAGCGATCCGCGAACGCTGAAACTTTCTATGACCGTGGATTTCTAATCCTGAAGCGTAAACCCCGTTACGACGGGGTTTTTTGTTTCCAAATACTGAAAGTTTTCAGCCGTTGAAATCACCGGAAACGATAATAGTCATGTACGCGCCCCGCCCGACGAGAATAGACTACGGCAAAGTACAGCGGGAGAATGGTTAATGAGTGAACGCATACAGGTAGTCCAGGGTGATATCACAAAAATTGAGGTTGATGTGATCGTCAACGCGGCAAACCCTTCGCTGATGGGCGGTGGGGGAGTGGACGGGGCGATTCACCGTGCCGCCGGGCCTGCGCTGCTGGAAGCCTGTAAAGCGGTACGCCAGCTCCAGGGGGAATGTGCTCCAGGCCATGCGGTGATTACCGAAGCCGGGAATATTCCGGTGAAGGCGATTATTCACGCCGTGGGGCCGGTCTGGCACGGTGGAGAGCAGAACGAAGCCGAGCTGCTGGAGCTGGCCTACCGTAACAGCCTGGACTTAGCCGCCGCGAATGGGTATCGCTCAATTGCTTTTCCGGCCATCAGCACCGGCGCGTATGACTTTCCAAAAGCGCAGGCGGCGCGCATAGCCTGGGACATAGCGTATAAATACATTGGCCTGCGCCCATTGCCGGAACGCGTGGTGTTTGTCTGCTTTGATGATGAGAACACGCTGATTTATCAGCAGATTGCGGCTGAGTGTCATAAATAAATCACGCAGCCTTCATAAATTTTCAACCTGTGAAGGCTATTCTTCCTACGCAGAGACAGTAAAGGCCGGTGTCCATACCCGGCCTTTAGCGTGTTATCCCGCAAATGATTGTGGCGGCGCCGCCTTCTCCTTCGGTTTTCCTGAAAACAGGAAACGAAGAAGTGGAATGCGCAGATGCAGCTCATAGAGTAGCAGCGCGATGCCGACAACAAAGACCAGTCCGCTGAAGAACCCTAAAATATTGGACGTGATGTGCGGCGTAATAAAAGCGCCGAAGAACAGCGTGAGCGGATGGTGCACCAGATAAATAAACAGCGATGCATTGACGAAATAGGTCACGCGCGCTGATTTGAAATTCAGCATTTTGTAGCCCAGCGAAAAGACGACGTTGACCATCCATAGTCCCATAAGCATGGTGATGATGCTTTCCGTTTCGTACATCCAGGCATCACCGCTGCCGTAGCGCTGGTTCAACAAATAGGCCGCAAAGGCGAAGGCTGCGCCCACCTGGCTCCAGCGAGAAGGCGTGGTAAACAAGATCTTTAGCGACTCGCGCTTGAAAGTTAGCGCGCCGAGCATAAAGAACGGCAGATAGAACAGCGTTTGCATCACAACGAAATTAAACAGCCCGTCGCTTAATAACGGTGGGTGGATAATAAAAATAATTCGCCGAATAGCGGCATATAAAAAACCGAAGCCTAAGAATAAAACTGAGAGTTTTCCCAAGGTAATTGGTGAATTATTATTCTGTTCGTTTCGAATTATAAAATTATTAATTTTTTGAAACAAAACCATGCCGAGCGTGGTTAATATCACCAGCACCAGTAAAAACCACAGGTGTGAGACCAGTTCCCACACCAGCGTGTTGTATTTTTGGTAGCCAGTGAGCGTATGCCACAGGCCCGCTTTGTCGTTGATGTATTGCAGCATCAGGAACTGAGGCAGCGTCAACAGCGGGATAGCCGTCAGCATTGGGATACCGACGCGCTCTACGCGCACGGTCCACCAGCGTTTCAGCGGGTAGCGCAGAAATAACATGTAGGAAAAATAGCCAGAAATAACGAAGAACACCTGCATACGAAACGCGTGAATAAAGTCATTAAATAGCGTCAGGCTTGCAGAGGGCATCGCACTATTCACGTGCCAGTGGTGGCTCGAATAGATAAGCGAAATGTGGAACGGGATGCCCAATAGCATCAACCATGCCCGGATAGAATCCAGGAAAAACTCACGTTGTTGCGGTGCTTTACTCATAATACTCCAGACATTTTCAGACTATTCGTCTTATCCTTAAGACCCTATCCCATCAGGCTAAAAGTCCAGTTCAGTCTACATATTCGTGGCAACCCTACACTAAGCATGTCATCCTGTCGCCAGGATGAACTCTTAAAGCGTAAGCAGTTGTCTTTATTTTGCTTAAACCCTGAGCCAGTACGCTGAACAAAGCGGTGATTTGGTTGTCGGAAAGCAAAACTTTCCATTAAAATGGATAGATTGATTTAAGCACACAAAGGGGGATGTGCTGGTTAATATGAAACATAAAGCAAATATGATGAAAGTGTCCTGGCTTGGCGCTGCGGTAATGTTGTCCCTTTATACCACCTCGGTTTGGGCCTTCACTATCGACGACGTCGCAAAACAGGCGAAAACCTTAGCGGGCAAGAGCTACGAAGCACCGAAAAGCAACCTGCCTTCGCAATTCCGCGACATGAAGTACGCGGACTACCAGCAGATTCAGTTCAATCACGACAAAGCTTACTGGAACAATATCAAGACCCCATTCAAGCTCGAGTTCTACCATCAGGGTATGTACTTCGACACGCCGGTAACTATCAACGAAGTGACCGCCACCGCGGTGCACCAGATTAAATACAATCCGGACTATTTTAACTTCGGTGATGTAAAGCACGATAAAGACACCGTAAAAGATCTTGGTTTTGCCGGGTTCAAAGTGCTCTATCCGATCAACAGCAAAGATAAGAACGACGAAATTGTCAGCATGCTCGGAGCGAGTTACTTCCGCGTCATTGGCGCCGGCCAGGTATATGGCCTGTCCGCCCGTGGACTTGCGATTGATACCGCTTTACCGTCCGGTGAAGAGTTCCCGCGTTTCCGCGAATACTGGATTGAACGTCCGAAACCAACGGATAAAACGCTAACCCTGTACGCATTGCTTGATTCCCCACGAGCGACCGGGGCTTACCGTTTCGTTATCACCCCTGGGCGCGACACCGTGGTGAACGTGCAGTCTAAAGTTTATCTGCGTGACAAAGTGGGCAAACTGGGCGTAGCACCGCTGACCAGTATGTTCCTGTTTGGGCCGAATCAGCCGTCCCCAACCACCAACTTCCGCCCGGAATTGCATGACTCCAACGGTCTGTCTATTCACGCCGGCAACGGTGAGTGGATCTGGCGTCCGCTGAACAACCCGAAACACCTGGCGGTCAGCTCGTACGCGACGGAAAACCCGGTTGGTTTCGGCCTGCTGCAGCGTGGCCGTCAGTTCTCTCGCTTTGAAGATTTAGACGATCGTTACGATCAGCGCCCAAGCGCGTGGGTTGCGCCGGTAGGGGATTGGGGTAAAGGCCGCGTAGAGCTGGTTGAAATCCCAACGAACGACGAAACCAACGACAACATCGTGGCCTACTGGACGCCGGATCAGCTGCCGGATCCGGGTAAAGAGATGAACTTTAAGTACACCATCACTTTCAGCCGCGATGAAGACAAAATGCATGCGCCGGATAACGCGTATGTGATGCAAACCCGCCGCTCAACCGGCGACGTTAAGCAGTCAAACCTGATTCGTCAGCCTGACGGCACCATTGCGTTTATCGTCGACTTTACCGGCGCAGACATGAAAAAGCTGCCAACCGATACTCAGGTCACCGCGCAGACCAGCATTGGCGATAACGGTGAAATCGTTGACAGCCAGGTGCGTTATAACCCGGTCACCAAAGGCTGGCGCTTAACGCTGCGCGTGAAGCTGAAAGACGAGAAGAAGACGACGGAGATGCGTGCTGCGCTGGTCAATGGCGAGCAGACATTGAGTGAAACCTGGAGCTACCAGCTGCCTGCCAATGAATAAGTCTACTGAGTTCTCGCGCGATTACATTGAGGCACTCCCGCTTTCTGCTGAGCAGAAGGCGGGTCTTCCTGCGTCCGATCTTCAGGCGGTGCATGAGGCGCTTGATGCGCAGCATCACCGCTATGAGCGTGCGGATGATTCTCCTCTCGCTTCGGTAAAGGCTCGCCTTGAGGCGAGCTGGCCGGATTCCCTGGGGGGGGAACAGCTCATTACCGATGACGAAGGACGTACCCAGCTTCAGGCGATGCCGAAAGCGACGCGTGCTTCTATGTTCCCGGACCCGTGGCGTACCAACCCCATTGGCCGTTTCTGGGATCGCCTGTTTGGCCGCGAAACGCATTCAAAGTTCGCATCAAAAGAAGAAGAGGCGTCCGAGCAGAAGTGGCGTACCGTCGGCACCATCCGTCGCTACATCCTGCTGATCCTGACGCTGGCGCAAACCGTGGTGGCGACCTGGTACATGAAGACGATTCTGCCGTACCAGGGCTGGGCGCTGATTAATCCGGCGGACATGGGCGGTCAGGATTTGTGGGTCTCCTTCATGCAGCTGCTGCCATATATCCTGCAAAGCGGCATCCTTATTCTGTTTGCCGTGCTGTTCTGCTGGGTCTCCGCCGGTTTCTGGACCGCGCTGATGGGCTTCCTGCAGCTGCTGATGGGCAAAGACAAATACAGCATTTCTGCGTCAACGGTCGGGGATGAACCCATCAACCCTGAACACCGCACCGCGCTTATTATGCCGATTTGTAATGAAGACGTGGATCGCGTGTTTGCCGGCCTTCGCGCCACCTGGGAGTCGGTAAAGGCCACCGGGCAGCAGGCGCACTTCGACGTCTATATCCTCAGCGACAGCTACAACCCGGATATCTGCGTTGCCGAACAGAAGGCCTGGATGGAGCTGGTGGCTGAAGTGCAGGGCGAGGGGCAGATCTTCTATCGCCGCCGCCGCCGCCGCGTGAAACGCAAAAGCGGTAATATCGATGACTTCTGCCGTCGATGGGGCAACCAGTATAGCTATATGGTGGTGCTGGACGCCGACTCCGTGATGAGCGGTGACTGCCTGACCAACCTGGTTCGTCTGATGGAAGCAAACCCGAAGGCAGGTATTATTCAGTCCTCGCCAAAAGCGTCCGGTATGGACACGCTGTACGCGCGCTGCCAGCAGTTCGCCACCCGCGTCTATGGGCCGTTGTTTACCGCTGGCCTGCACTTCTGGCAGCTAGGGGAATCCCACTACTGGGGCCATAACGCGATTATCCGCGTGAAGCCGTTCATCGAGCACTGTGCGCTTGCGCCGCTGCCGGGTGAAGGTAACTTTGCGGGGTCAATTCTTTCTCACGACTTCGTAGAAGCCGCGCTGATGCGTCGTGCTGGCTGGGGCGTATGGATTGCCTACGATCTGCCGGGCTCCTATGAGGAGCTGCCGCCGAACCTGCTGGACGAGCTGAAGCGCGACCGCCGCTGGTGCCAGGGCAACCTGATGAACTTCCGCCTGTTCCTGGTGAAAGGGATGCACCCGGTACACCGCGCGGTGTTCCTGACCGGCGTGATGTCTTATCTGTCTGCGCCGCTGTGGTTTATGTTCCTTGCGCTGTCCACCGCGCTGCAGGTTGTGCACGCGCTGACCGAGCCGCAGTACTTTCTCCAGCCGCGTCAGCTGTTCCCGGTCTGGCCGCAGTGGCGTCCAGAGCTGGCGATAGCGCTGTTTGCCTCGACGATGGTTCTGCTGTTCCTGCCTAAGCTGCTGAGCATCATTCTTATCTGGTGCAAAGGCTCTAAAGAGTACGGCGGTTTCCTGCGCGTGACCTGCTCGCTGCTGCTTGAAGTGCTGTTCTCCGTGCTGCTGGCGCCGGTGCGCATGCTGTTCCACACCGTGTTTGTGGTCAGCGCGTTCCTCGGCTGGGAAGTGGTCTGGAATTCACCGCAGCGTGACGATGACTCCACGCCGTGGGGTGAAGCCTTTATGCGTCATGGTTCTCAGCTTCTGCTGGGCCTGGTGTGGGCCGTAGGGATGGCGTGGCTGGATCTGCGCTTCCTGTTCTGGCTGGCGCCGATTGTGTTCTCGCTGATCCTGTCGCCGTTCGTCTCCGTGCTCTCGAGCCGTGCGACCCTCGGCCTGCGCACCAAGCGCTGGAAGCTGTTCCTGATCCCGGAAGAGTATTCTCCGCCTCAGGTGTTGGTGGATACCGAGAATTACCTGGAGCTGAACCGCAGCCGCACGCTGGATGATGGCTTTATGCATGCGGTATTTAACCCGTCGTTTAACGCCCTGAGTACCGCGATGGCCACGGCTCGTCACCGCAAGAGCCTGGTACTGGAGATTGCCCGCGATCGTCACGTTGAGCAGGCGCTTAACGAAACGCCGGACAAGCTTAACCGCGACCGCCGCCTGGTACTGCTGAGTGACCCGATGACCATGTCGCGTCTGCATTACCGCGTGTGGGCTAATCCGGAGCGCTATTCCTCCTGGGTTGACAGCTACAACAAGCTGCAGCTTAACCCGCTGGCGCTTTCGACCAAATAACGTCGTAGCGCCCTGAAGATGCCGACCTTCGGGTCGGCATTTTTTTGCCTTTTATCCGGCGATGGTTATACTCAGCGCTTCCTGAACAGGAGAGCGTGTGTGGGTAAAATAATTGCGGTGCTGGTGATGGCCTTTCTGCTGAGCGGCTGCGGCAGCATTATCAGCAGAACGGTGCCGGGGCAGGGACACGGTAACCAGTACTACCCCGGCGTGCGCTGGGATGTGCGCGAAGGTGCATGGCGCTATATCACCGTGCTGGATCTGCCGTTTTCGCTGATCTTCGACACCCTGCTGCTGCCGATTGACGCCAGCCATGGGCCTTATGAGTAGCGGCTAGCGCTCATCCCATTCGTCTGCTGCCGTGCGACCCTCTTCGGTGTCCAGCGGCGGCTCGAGCTGAAACTCACCTTCGTCCCACTCGTGCAGCGTATTCTCTTCCAGCCACTCCTGGCGCAGCTCAATCTCATCGAAATCGCCGTCAAACACGCTTTGCGCCGCTTCTCCGCTGAGCATCGGCAGGCATTCACCTTCCTCGCTGTCGTCGGTAAAGAACTCGGCCTGCCACATGATGTCACCATCCTGCAAAACGTATTTCTGGAAATTGAACTGCTCGACGCTGGCGCTCTCTTCGTCCACGCTCGGGTTTTCGGCAAGATACTGCTCCCGCGCGGCATTGATGGCTTCTTCCAGGGTTGCATACATGCTCATGGGCATCTCCTTGTGGCAGGGTCGGGGAGCGGCTGCTCCGTTACGATTTCCAGTTAATTGTTGACGCTGTTGGCAAAGATGCAAGTCTGAGATTTACTCTCCCGGAATACGGACTCGTTCGGCGGGCTGGCGCAGCGTCATCCACGAGTACAGGGCGTTAAACAGCACGACGCTGGCGGTGACCAGGAACACGGTGCGAAAGCCGTAGCTTGCGGAAACGGCGGCCCCGAGCAGCGGGCCAGTGACGTTGCCGATATCACGAAAAGACTGGTTATAGCTGAAGATACGACCTGAGATTTGGTTCGAAGAGTTATAGACCAGCAGCGTTTGCACGGCGGGTAACAGCGCCCCGTCTGCGGCCCCTAATAAGAAACGTAAAATGCCGAGCTGCCAGGTATTCTGCACCAGCGACATGGGGATAAGCAGCAGGACGGAGATTGTCAGCGCACCGATAAGGATTTTCTCCGGCCCGATGCGATCGCCAAGCTTGCCCAGACGGGGGGCGCTGATCAGCGCTGCCACACCGGGCACGGAGGCAATCATCCCGCTAATAAACGCAAGATTACTGACGTTACCGGCCAGATCGCGAACGTAGAGCGTAAGAATCGGTGCGATAGAGCCGGTTGCCACCTGAATAATCATCGTGGTGACAAACAGGCTCAGCACCAGACGCGGGTTTTTTAATGAGGTCAGCACCTGGCGAACATGCAGCATGTCTTTTTTGGAGACCGGCGTGAACGACTCGCGAATAAAGAGCAGCGTCATAACAAAGCAGAGGAACAGCACCAGCGAAGTGATAAAGAACACCGAACGTAGCCCGTAGCTGTCCGCCATCAGGCCGCCCATCAGCGGGCCAAGCAGCGCGCCGCTAACCGCACCCGTAGACAACGTGCCGAGCGCCCAGCCGCTTTTATGGCGCGGTATTTGGGTGGCTATCAGCGCGTTAGCATTAGGGACAAATCCGCCGAGCAGGCCGAGGAGGGCCCGTAGTGCCAGGAATTGCCAGATATTCTGCGCCAGCCCCATAAACAGCATGACGATAGACATCCCGAGCGCAGAACGCAGTAGCATCAGCTTTCGGCCCTTACGGTCGGCAAGCCCGCCCCAGAAAGGCGACGCCACGGCTGAAAACAGGAAGGTGATGCTGAAGACTAACCCGGACCACATGTTGAGCTGGCTATGGCCGGTGACGCCGAGCTGCTCGACGTAGAGCGGGAGGAAGGGCATCACCAGGCTGAAGGCCGCGCCGGTCAGGAAGCAGCCAACCCAGACGACGGCCAGATTACGCTTCCAGTTGATAGTCATGTCAGGGGGAGTCATACCGCTCCGAAGTCGCCAGTGCCAAAAAAAGAGAGGGAATTATTACTCTGCTAATTATGCGCCTGTTGGCATTGGGCTGGCAAATCTAAGGGCTTTTTCGATCAAACATGAGATAAAAACCGCCGGTTAAGGCGGTTAGTTAAGGCGGTTAATCAGCGATTATTGATAGCGGTCTGGCATCCCTTCCGGGCGGGTCTTGAAGCGGCGGTGCAGCCACATATACTGCTCGGGGGCCATCATGATGCACTTCTCAACGATTTTGTTCATCCAGCGGGCGGTGTCTTCCGGGCTTTCAAGCGGCGGGTTCAGCTCAGGCTGGATAATCGTCAGCTCGTAGCCCTTGCCGTTGGGCAGCCGGCGCGGCACAAACGGCACGGCGCAGGCGCCGGAGAGTTTGGCGAGCGTGTAGGTTCCCGTGGTGGTGGCCGCTTGTTCAACGGCGAAGAACGGCACAAACTCGCTGCCGCGTGGACCGTAGTCGTGGTCAGGGGCGTACCAGATAATGTCGCCATTTTTCAGCGCGCGAATCATACCTTTCAGATCTCTGCGGTCAATCATGCTCTTATTGGAACGCATTCGCCCCCAGGTTTGCAGCCAGTCCAGCAGGGGGTTATCGTTTGGGCGATATACACCGATGCCCGGCGTTTTAATACCGAATATGCGGGCGCCCAGCTCCAGCGTCAGAAAGTGAATGCCAATCAGCAAAATGCCCTGGCCGGTTTTCTCGATGCCTTTAACGATGTCGACGCCTTCGTAGCGGCACCATTTATTGATGCGCCCGGTAGACCAGAACCAGGCCATGCCGGTTTCAATCAGCCCCATGCCGACGGACTCGAAGTTGGCGACCACCATTTGCTCGCGTTTTTCCGCGCTCATGTCCGGGAAGCAGAGTTCAAGGTTGCGGTAGGCTATTTGCGAGCGGCGCTTCATCAGGCGTTTTGCCAGTCGACCTAGCCCGCAGCCAATGCGATAAAGTACCGGGTAGGGGAGCAGCACGAGCAGATACAAAAAGCCAATACCTAACCAGGTAAACCAGTAGCGCGGATGCAGCAATGCGCGAGAGAATTGCGGTAAGTTCGTCATGTGAAACCTTTGTGACGGCAATTGCCGGATCTTCTAATCATTCCATTGTGACATTTTTTGGCGCATAGCCAAAATAAGCGGCGGCAGAGTGCCTGATATTTCATCGATTGTTGCCGCTAATGTCGGTGAGTGAGCAAAATGTAGCGCAAAACGTGGGGATGTAAATAACCGTTATTTGCTTTATGATGCAGCCCACTTTGTTCCAACGATTGCGAGCGAACACCATGCCAGTGTTACACAACCGCGTATCGAATGAGGAGCTGCGCGAGCGCATGCTTGCCGAAACCGAGCCGCGCACGACCATCTCATTCTACAAATATTTCACTATCGAAGCGCCGCAGGCTACCCGTGATGCGCTGTATCAGCTCTTTTTAAGCCTCAACGTCTTTGGCCGCGTCTATCTGGCCCATGAAGGGATCAACGCCCAGATTAGCGTCCCGGAAAGCCGTGTTGATGCCTTTCGCGAGGCGCTTTACGCTTTCCATCCGGCATTCAATAATCTGCGCCTGAATATTGCCCTTGAAGATGACGGTAAATCCTTCTGGGTGCTGCGCATGAAGGTGCGTGACCGCATCGTCGCCGACGGTATTGATGATCCAACGTTTGATGCCAGCGACGTAGGTGAATATCTAAAAGCGGCTGATGTTAACGCCATGCTTGACGATCCGGGCGCGGTTTTCATCGATATGCGTAACCATTACGAATATGAAGTAGGACATTTTGAGGATGCGCTGGAGATCCCGGCGGACACCTTCCGTGAACAGCTGCCGAAAGCCGTGGATATGATGCAGGATGACAAAGACAAGAACATTGTCATGTACTGCACCGGCGGCATCCGCTGCGAAAAGGCCAGTGCCTGGATGCGCCATAACGGCTTTAAAAATGTTTACCACATTGAAGGCGGGATCATTGAGTATGCGCGTCGTGCGCGTGAGCAAGGTTTACCGGTGCGTTTTGTCGGGAAAAATTTCGTCTTCGATGAGCGAATGGGAGAGCGCATCTCTGATGATGTGATTGCCCACTGCCACCAGTGCGGGATGCCGTGCGATAGCCACACCAACTGCAAAAATGACGGCTGCCACCTGCTATTTATTCAGTGCCCAGCCTGTGCTGAGAAATTCTCTGGCTGCTGCAGTGAGGTATGCCGTGAAGAGCTGGCATTATCTCCTGAAGAGCAGCGTCGCCGCCGCGCAGGCCGTGAAAACGGGAATAAAATCTTCAATAAGGTATCGTTGACTGGTACCCATAAAACAAGAGAAGGAAAATCTTACTTAGGGCCTAGGCCAATTCGTAGTAAAGGGGTTGTTCTTAAAACTTAAATTTTCATTTGCAAGTGCTAATTTTATCACACACACACAAACGCACGCTTACACACAATGGTCAAAAAAAGCGTGTGCCGCTGCGGCCCCCAGGCCTCACACTCCACCAACGTGTGATGCACCAAGTCCACAGCGGCGCCGCACACATGGCACGCAGGTGTCGGCTCCCGACCCGCAATTTAATGCAGGTACTTACCGAAGCAGTAATTACCATACCCGGTAATTACCTGCGTCAAACGGAAGGTTGTGGAACACCGCAACCTACGTGACGCCGAAAGAGTAGTCCTCCTATTCCCTCACACATTACCTCGCGGTCTTGCAAGTACGCCTCCAACAGCCTCCAGAGATATACGGGCACTCCATGGTAGTGAAGTGCCTCCATCAGAGTCTCAACCGGGAGGCTAATGAAGGCGTTCTTCACATCCAGCGAGACCGCCAACATCACCTGCCCTCTATCCGACGCTTCTTTTGAGAGATCCCGCAACTTAACTAGTGGTAGTGCCATGCTGTAATTTTCGTTACAGCCATATGGGCCGGCACGATCGCCGAGATACCACACTCCTACCTTAAGACCTACGTGAAGTGACAGCTACGCTGTCGCGTTTCATATGGTAGGTAAGAGGTCCAACTCCCTCCCCCCTTCTGTCTAAAGATTCTGGGAAGGGGGGGGATTCTTAAAGGCTGGCAACGTGCCTGCGTGCCTTGTTGTATTGCAGGTGTCCATGGG